>JAHBCN010002577.1:0-88640 GCA_019359885.1 Listronotus oregonensis
TTTGGCATTAATATAATTAAAGGGGCAAGGCGGGAGGGTTCTTGTAAACACACAACACCGGCAACGTTGATTAAACACACTGAATAACATCACTCCGGAAATAATACCTTTTTCAATGTTTATGGCATTACACCATAATTAACATTTTTATAAATCAATGATTCTTTATCGTCAAAAAGTATTTTTAAAGTCAGAAAACAATATTTGTTTATTATTTGAAGTGACAGACAGATATGTCATTCACTTTAGATGCTCAATTCGATTGCTGTTGATCGAGTCAGTTTACAAAACGTATTATTAAATAATACAACCTAATAGAAAGAGATAAAATGACATCGAAGTGTCGCATTATACCTGATTTAATATCATATCAATAAATGTTTATATTTAAATCGATGTTGCCTATATTAACACAGAAACCAATATTTTTGAATAATTTTATTACATATTTAAGATAATTTGCTGATTTTTATTCTTAAGATCTGGCAATTTGTTTAGGTTTCTCCAAAATTGCGTTAATTCTAGTTCTTGAGTTCGTTGGGAAAGCGCAAGAATATGTTTTTAAAGATCTTTACCATTTGCTATTAAAGAAAATAATATAACCAAAGACCATTATGGAGTAAAACTGGTAAACACAGCAGATAAAGGGCCTTGACGCATAAGGGGGGTAATCGGCTTTTTCACTTTTTGAAATCTCAGCCAGCTAGGCTTGTTAAGAATAAAAAGACCTACTGTTTCCTGTTCTTTTGATTTACGTGGGTGCGTCAAAAAGTGGTTTATTAAATTTTAATTAAATTAAAGGTCTTCAAAGCGCGGATGAAGCACATTTTTTTTATTTTTGGCTAGCAATTTAATTTTTTTTAGGCTTTAAGAATGTTTAATATTTTTTTTAAAGACTGCTAACCCACGTCATGATGAAAAAAACATATATGTAATGGTTCTTTAATAGATCTAGCTTCATGAATATCTTCCTAATTTTTAATAGGGTGATAAGGGGGCAAAACATTAATCTATTTTTTTTTGCTATTTTCTAGATTTTTTAAAAACACTTTTAATTTTATTATAATGTTTTATTTTTATGAAGAATGGAAGTTTTAAATAACTTTTGGAATAAAAAGTAAACAAGAAAAATTAAAAATAATTTAATATAACTAAAAAGAGTTGAGGCCAATAATTGCTTTTAATTTTGCATAGTGATAGTTTTCAACAAGCTGATCAAAAGTCTTTTTGGTCACAAAACCCGAAAATTTCCCCAATCCCTCTAAAATAACCTACAAAAGCCGTGGGCATTTTTCTTATGGAAAATGTGTTTCGACCAATTGTTTTCAAACTTTGCATAGTGATAGTTCTTAACACGCTGATCAAAAGTCACCACAATTGACCAAGCTATCAGTCAAAGTTATCCCCAATGCCATTTAAGGGTGATTTTAGGGGGTTGCGAGAATTTTGGGTTTTGTGCCCGTGTATATTTTTGATCAACGCGTTGAGAACTATTACTATGAAATTTTAAAAACAATTGGCAGAAACCCATTTTTCAAAAGAAATATCCCCAATGACTTTTAAGGGTGATTTTAGGAGATTGGGGCGTTTTTCGGGTTTTGGGCCCGTGTATATCTTTGATCAGCGCGTTGAGAACTATTACTATGCAAAGTTTAAAAACAATTGGCAGAAACCCATTTTTCAAAAGAAATATCCCAAATGACTTCTAAGCGTGATTTTGAGAGATTGGGGGGTTTTTCGGGTTTTGTGCCCGTAAAGAATTTTGATCAGCGTGTTGAAAGCTATCACTATGCAAAATTTAAAAACCATTTACCGCAAGCAAAACTAAAAAATATTCTAATGCGGCTGAGATATTAGATAAAAAACGAAAAATTCTCATGATTCAATAAAACACTTTCTGAAGCAACCACGTAAATCAAAAAACAGAAAAAAGCACGTCTTTTTATTCTCAACAAGCCTAGCTAGGTAATATTTCAAAAAGTAAAAAGGCAAATCATTGCAAACAAAAGAAAAATTCATGGGGACGAAAGAATTGGGTATTCTTATTTAGTTCGACGTATGGTATTTTTACAAATATTTTATCTATTTTATTAAAATGTGCTTTAAAAGAAAAGTTGTCTCTTTAGAGTGACAAGATACCCCTATTTGTTTCTGCTTTCGCTGGTATTTTATTTAATATTTGTTTGTGCCCTTAAACAAGGCTTAGTATTATTTAGAAAATCTTAAAACTGTCATATTAAAATAGATATAATAAAACAGCCTTATAAATAATTATCGGTAATATTATTTTTAATCGTTTTATATTCCTTGATGGTTCCTGAGTTGCTTATGTAATCGTCCATATAGTAATCCCTAATGATGGCGTTCACTACCAGGGGATATATTTTTTTAATTTTTGAACCTTTTTGTTTTTAAGATTCTTTATGAAGCAGAGTTGAGCTTGATAAAGGATTTTTAAATAAAAACACCACACAATTTCACAGTCATCTGCTGATGGGTCTCCCGTAGAATATGCGTTTAGCAGTTTACTTTGCTGACACTAACTTGTAGATTTTTTCTATTTATACTATAAAAGTTAATTTTTGATGGTTAGTTGTCATTAAAAAAAAATATTTATTTTACTTTTCTTCAAACTAAAGACATTAAGATATAATTTACTTTATTATATTTAAAAATTACACTTTTTATATTATAAATTTATGAAGTGCTAGTCTGCTCTTGTAATAATAGTAACAAAAAACATGAAAAGATATAAAAGATTTAATTAATTGTAAAATTAATTTATTTTTAAACTGTATTATAAACTAATTATTTTTAATAAAATTATATAAAAATAGAAATTTAACTATATATATTATACAGGGTGGTCTACTAAGCGCGCGTCGGTAAATAGTTACGAAACCGTTGAACTTATAAGAAATCCTTTTAAACAAAACTTTTAAAATTTTATTTCCACTACAATTCAAAATTACTTTCTAGTATACAGGGTGCCTCAAAAAAGAGTAATATCAAAAATTATATATTTTTTAAATGGAATACCCTATATTTTTCTGTGGCAAATGAAGCCTCTGTGGGTTCTGTATTCAACTTTAAATTTGTGTGTTGGTCGAATGCAGCGTTGCCAAGCTATGATTTTTTTAAGATATGTCAAAAACATATTTTTTTCAAACTGTTATGTCTCCGCCACTGTTTGTTAATTTCGCTGACAAATTTAGATGTAATCTAATGTTGACCTTCTTTATCCTTAACCGTCATCATTTTTTTATTTAATTTATACCGGGTGTCTAAAATATTTATTCAAACATCTCTATTTTCAATTCTATTTTAATTAAATTTCTTAAATACAACACCCTGTATATTATTTTGGTGTTAAAAAGCTTTAAGTGTGCTTTTTCAAAAAATATTATGTTTGCCATACCTATTGCACTATCGTTTTGAGATATTAAAGCTTTTCCGTAAATTTACACTCAAAATGGGAAATATCGTAGGAGGCATGGCTGAAGAAGTCAAAACAATTGATACTCGTTGGTATGTCAGTGTAAGTAATTATTATTTAATTACTTATTAATTTATTATTAATTAATAAGGATGTGGTTCCACTTAGATGAGGCACCTGCTCAATTCAGTGCTGGAGTCTGAAATACTCTGGATGAAAAATTTCCAGGCCGTTGGATCGGAAGAAGAGGACCTGTTCCTTGGCCTTCAAGGTCACCAGATCTGACAAAACTTGATTTTTTCCTATGAGGTACGTTAAAGAACTGGTCTACAAGACACCCCCAACACTACAGCAGCAAATATGCGAGAAAGAATAAGAGAAGCATTTAATTTAATGACTCCCTTAATGTTACAAAATGTAAAAAGATCTTTAACCGACAGGTTCAATATGTGTTTACAGCAAAATGATAGAGTGTTTGAGTATTTAATGAATTAATTGGGTTTATGTAAATTTATTTATGTTACTTTTATTAGTCTTGTGTTCTGAATAATTTTATTAAATGTAAATAAAATGATATACATTTATTATACAAAAAGGAGTAATAATATTATCCCACCGAATATCAATTGTTTCGATTTCTTGAGCCATGCCGCCTACCATTTTTCCCATTTTAAGTGTAAATTTACGAAAAAGCCTTAATATTTGTCAGCAAAATTAACAGTGGCGAAAACATAAAAGTTTTTAAAAAAAGTATGTTTTTGACTTATCTTTAAAAAAATCATAGCTTGGCAACGCTGCATTCGACCCACATACAAATTAAAAGTTAAATACAGAATTCACAGAGATTTTGATTTTTATAATAAAATTATACTCTGTATTGTGTTATAATTATTTAGATGGGTAGATGAGTAGAAGGGTAGATGTGTAGATCGAAGGATGGGTAGATGTGTAGAGGGATAAATGGGTAGAGGGGTAGAGCACGGGCCTGGATTCTCATACGTGGAAACTATGGATTTCACCATATACAGCTGTTACTCCTCTGGCAACGATGAAATAAAAGATCTCGAAAGAACCCTTTCCGAAATTGGAAACTTAGTTAGGACCAGAAAAGTAAAAGCAATTAGTTCAACGCAAAGTCTTCGCAGTGGGGAATGAATACAACCGACAGGAGAGATTATGACGAAATGGGTAGCGGCAAATGACCTAATAATCGCCAACCAGGGAGGAAAACCTACTTTTAGAAGACGGGATTATACGTCCATCCTTGACCATTGTGACACAGAATCTAAGAACCAGTATGATTAAATGGGAAGTGATTGATGATGAATCATTCAGCGACCACAGCTACATAACATTTGATCTCACAAGGCATAAGCAAGCACTACAACCAAAGCAGAAAATCAAAGGATGGCAGGCAAAAAAGCTCGACCGAGAAAGATTGGCACTAATCACTGCAGAATTAAAGGAAGACCAGAGACCGCCTTCTGCAAGATCCGCTCAGATGTCCCAAATAGTAACGCGACTATGCCAAAGAAAAACTTCAACAAAAAAAAGAAACCAATATACTGGTGAATCAGCGAAATAGCCGAGCTCCGCAAGGAGTGTTTAAGAAAACGTAGGCTTTACACGAGAAGTGCAAGAAAAAATCCCCTACCGATGAATCAAAATCTTTGGGATGACTACAAGTTGAGTAAAACTATCCTAAGAAACCGGATAAAAAATGCCAAAAAAGAATGCTGGAAACTTGTCTATGATAAAGTTGACTTTGATATATGGTGCGATGGTTATCAAATTGTAATGAAGAGCATTCTAGGGTATCCTCCAAGACTCAGCTTTTCTATGGAAACCATGGAAGAAGTTACAAACCATTTATTCCCGACCCACCAAGAGGTAATGTTCCGCTGTGATACTACTGCTGAGTAACTACATCTTGCAAGTAGTAAAATAAAAAGTAACAAATTGCCAGAGCCTGGGTGCGTGCCACAGGAAATAATTAAAATACTTGCAAGGGACAATTCGGAATATATATTGTCAGTCTACAACAAGCGAGCGAATAAAGCTACCTTTCCCCCTGAATGGAAGAAGGCAAGACTCTTATTACAACCAAAGGCAAACCAACCTCTCGATAAACCTGCGTCCTACAGGCCAATATGTCTCTTAGATGTGGAGGGCAAACTATACGAACAGTTGCTCCTGCTACGGTTAAGGGGGGAACTGGTGCGCACCGGTGATTTATCAAGCAAGCAGTATGGTTTTAGGGAGAGAAAACAGACTGTGGATGCCATAAACGAGTCTTAAATATTGCTAGGGATGCCGCAGCTTATTCACATCCCCATCGGAGATTGTGTGCTATGATCACATTGGATGTTAAAAACGCTTCTAACAGCGCATCGTGGCAACTTATCCTTGAAGAACTAAGAAAAAGGAAAATCGACGAAAGTCTTATTAGCATTATATCGTCATATTTCTCTGAGAAAGAAATAATATTGGAAGCGGAAGAGACTGTCAAAAATGTGACAATCAACAGTGGCGTCCCACAGGGGTCAGTCCTTGTCCAACCCTGTGGAACATTTTGTACGACGGACTGCTTGAAATGGACATGCCCAAGGGGACAACGCTTATCCGATTTGCGGACGATGTAGCCATGGTTGTAACAGTAAAAACTGAGAAAGTTCTAATAAACACCGCAAACACAGGGCTACAACGCATAACAAACTGGATTGGTGGCAGGCAACTAAAACTGGCGCCAGAAAAAACAGAGGCTGTGCTTTTAACCATCAAGCGAAAGATAGGACCAATTTCCTTTAACATACAAGGTGTAACGGTTAATCTTAGCCAATCAATAAAATACCTAGGAGTGTGGCTAAATGGTAATTGAAAAAGCTGAGAAAACCGCAACAGCACTAGGATGGCTTATGCCAAATATTGGAGGCCCCAGGTCATCAAGAAGAAGAATCCTGGCAAGTGTTGTACACTCCCAGATCCTGTATGGTTCACCAGCTTAGCACACAGTGGTGAAAAGTATCAATTAGAATATGCAGTGGCTATAAAACGATATTAACTGAGGGAGTGGGTGTCATAGCGGGAGTCCCTACCATCGAATTTCAAATAAAGGAGCAAAGAGAGAAATACATGGAAGTCACGAAAGAAATAGCTAGATCGAACCTTAACAATAGGTGGCAGGAAAAATGGAAAAACGGAACTTATGGGCGATGGACTTACAAACTAATACCCAACATTCAAAGGTGGGTTAATAGACCTTTTGGCGAAGTGGACAATTTTTTGACGCAGGCATTGTCGTCCACGGCTGCTTTCAAAAATACCTATACAATAGAGGGCTAACAAACACAAACAACTGTAAATACTGCTGTCAGGAAGATAATGCGGAACATACACTGTACAACTGTCCTAAATGGGAAGAAGATAGAATGGTAGGATAGGTGGCAGGAAAAATGGAAAAACGGAACTTATGGGCGATGGACTTACAAACTAATACCCAACATTCAAAGGTGGGTTAATAGACCTTTTGGTGAAGTGGACTATTTTTTGACGCAGGCATTGTCGTCCACGGCTGCTTCCAAAAATACCTGTACAATTGAAGGCTAACAAACACAAGCAACTGTAAATACTGCTGTCAGGAAGATGATGCGGAACATACACTGTACAACTGTCCTAGATGGGAAGAAGAAAGAACGGTCTATCTGCGTGAGACGGGAAAACCTTATACAGTCGATCGAACAAAGGGAGAGCAAACGTGGAATCATGCCTACCGAACCATAAGGACCATAATCGAAAGAGGGAAAAAGCTGAGGCTAAAATAATAATGTACATAGTCCATAAACCTAGAAATAATTTGTCCTTCAAGATAAAAGACTGCATATTGTGTTGAAGTAATGCGAAAGCGGATTCCGACATAATATGTTAAGTGCAAAGTAGGGGAAGGGTTTAGTGGGTCGGCTGCGACCGGAGTCCCACCCTACCCAGAGCGCTAGATTACCAATGCTCTGGGGGTGCTCAGATATACATTCCTAATCCCTACTCAAAAAAAAAATGGGTGGATGGGTAGATAGGTAGTTAGGTAGATAGGCAAGTAGGAAAATAGGGTGATAAATAGATAAAATATTGTGTACCATAAAGTATTACAATAATAAACTCTGTTTTTATACCAAACTTCACCAAAATTGGTATATGGGAAGTTTTTGTGTCGCTAATCATGAATCCGAGATCGGATTTAGAAAATCCCAGATGGCGGACCCAAGATAGTTCACAAATTAGAAACCGATATTTTTCAAATATGATTTATTGGGGCTTTTGGGGTCGCTAATTACGAATCCTGAGTTGGATTTACAAAATTTAAGATGGCAAACAAAATCTTTAACTATTGAATTGAGGTGTCCGTTACTTTGTGATAATTCATTTTTAACTAGTAAATGAGAACACAGTTTTTACTTTGTTTACTATCACTATATTAATTAATTTATAAAACAGTGACTGCAGTTTCGTAGTACTACTACATTATCAAACTGAAAGCTTTAAACTACAATCCAAACAAACCCAACTTATATATCTTAAATTACTATAATAAAGCGGCATAGAGTGGGGAATTCCGAAGATCGGTATGGTCATTTAATAAGTTTATTGAAGGGTTTTTATGGTACTTAAATATTTCAATCGATTCTAAAATATTGAGTTTTTTGCTTTTTGGCGCGTATTGTAATATTTTTAATTTACTTTCATCTGGAAAAGAGTGTCCTGATTCTATAAAATGGTTTGCAAAATTTGAATTATGTTTCTTTAATAAAAATGATGACCTATGTTCCTTATATCTAGTTATAAAGTTTCTGCCAGTTTGTCCAATATATAATTTCCCCAAAGAAAGAATCAATCAGATTATTAAAAACACCCCTACCTACTTACCAAACCACATTAAAAACACAGTTAAATCCATCCAATCAAAAATTAAAGAAAATAATTTAATTATGACAAGGGCGGACAAAGGGAATTCTATTGTTGTGTTACCAAGAAATGAATATGATAACAAAATTTTCAACTTCTTACAAAAAGAAAATCCAGTTATTCTAAAAAATGACCCTACCTTAAAAATTCAAACAAAATTAAAAGATACCTTAAAAGATGTTAATGCTATACTCTCAGAAAGAGAAAAAATTTCTATAATAAATATGAATCCCACACCCCCAAAATTATATGGCTTAATTAAAATTCATAAAGAAAATAATCCTATACGTCCTGTTGTCTCCTATATAAACAGCCCCTTAAGTAAATTAGCATTCAAATTAAATCATATTTACAAAGATTATACAATGTTCAGCCCAAAAAATACAGTTAAAAATTCGGTAGAACTAACTCAAAAACTTAAAGATTTTAGCATTCCTAAAAATAGTTTTCTAGTGTCTTTTGACGTAGTTAACATGTTCCCGAATATTCCAAATAAAGAATGTTTAAAACATTAATTCTACTGCAAAATAAATGTCAATCTGAAAGTGAAATTTTATCTTTTTGAACTAAGCTATTTAAAAACTACGTATATCACAATTTTTATAAAAATGAAATATTTTTTTTTTTGGATAATTTTTAGTCAAATTAAAGTTTTTCTGAAAAAAATTAACATTAAAATAAAATTGGAAAGATATAAATTCTTGGTTAAAAAAATGAAAAAGAACATTAAAAAGAACAACTACTTAGTAAACACAAGGAAAAATAAATAAGAATAATTTTCTTAGTATACAAAGTCCATAGTGTGATATTGCCAAAACACGATACAACCATACAATCTCCACTTTGCATACTTTGCACATATATCTAGAATCTCTCTCTTCCCTTTTTGTCGCGAAATTTTAATTAAAAATTTAACAAACAATGCAATTTTCAACTGATTTTGGTAGTGATAGAAAAATGTACCCAACGCTCAAGATTCTGCTAAAAACCTTTACTCTTCTATTTTGGAACAATTTAGAAATCTGTAAACAAAAATATTGTTTTTGTAAATAATAAAATATAAATTAATGTAAAGTATACCTCTCCGCTGTCGAGTAAGGTTAAGTTGAAAGTCTGCTAATGCTATCTTTTTTGGATTTTGAGCCAGGAATAATGCATGACTGTTCAAAACACATAGATCGAGAATGTGAAAGAATAGTTTCTTGTACCATTTTAACGTTTTCTAACACATTCTGTAGAACTGAGCATCATGTCTGTCCTGTCAACTGCTCCCATATTTTGGTTGTAGTTTACTACACATTCCGGTTTTCTCACAAATTCCCTGTCTTTTTGTCTTTCTTATCTAACTGTATCATTTGGTCCTCGTGAAAAGTTGTTAACATGGTAACGTCTCTTCGATCTTTCCATCTGACTGCTAAAATATTATCACTAGCCATCGATTTTGTTTGCCCCTTTTCCAATTTCCCTGATAAATCTGGCATTTGCTTTCTTTAGCCCTCACTGTACCACAAGTGTTTGTTTTGTGTTCAAATAAGTAGGTAGAAAGCGCTGGTGAGGTATACCAGTTATCTGTGTAAAGGGAGTGACCCTTATCCAAATAAGGTTGCATTAGTGTTGCTACAACTGATCCTGATATACCGAGATCTTCATATAGGTCTATTTTTGTTTTCGAGCCTGTATACACGATAAAATCTAGGACATATCCTGTTTCACAATCGCATAAAAGGAATAGTTTGATGCCAAAACGATGACGTTTTGTTTTTATAAACTGTTTAAAGAGCAGACGTCCTTTAAACAGCACTAAACCTCGTCAATTACTAAATTTTGGAATGGTGAAAACCTCTGGGCAAATGAATTTTTAATTGTTTTGAAAATACCTTGTAACTTATGTAAAGAGTCGCCTTGAATTTGTTGGGCATTATCTGCAAAATGAAGCATACGCAATATCATTTGAAAGCGGTTTCTTGACATCGTTTTTCCAAATATCGGAGTGTAAAGTAATTCATCGGTCGACCAATTTTCGACAAGTTTATTTTTTCTATGGCGAGCTGCAAGTAGAAGTACGGCAATAAAACTGAAAAATCTTCTTTCGTAATTGGTGTCCAAATGATTTTTTTATTTGATCTTATCTTTTCTGAAGCATATTTATTAGTTTCGGTTATAATGGTCTCCACCACTTCAAAATATAGAAAATTCACTGTCAAACATAAATGTCAATCCTGTTATAAAAGATGAAATTTTATCCCTTTTTGAACTATGTATTTCAGAAAACTATTTCCAGTATGACAACAAATTTTATAAACAAGAAGATGGGTTAGCTATGGGCTCTCCACTTAGTCCCCTTCTTGCCGAAATTTTTATGTCTAATCTGGAGGAGTCTTTTCTGAAAACTAAATACGCAGATAATATACAATTTTGGAATAGATATGTAGATGATATACTTGTCTGTTTTACAGGTAACGATAATGATTTAAAAGATACATTAAATCAACTGAACAACCTACATAGTAAAGTAAAATTTACAATGGAAAAAGAAGTAAATAACGAATAAATTTTCTAGATATTTCTATTTCAAAAGACAACAATAGATACACTTTGATATTTTTAGAAAACCAACATACACCGATACAACCATACCAAATAATTCATCACATCCATTTTCACATAAACTTGCCGCTACAGATCTATGATACATAGAGCATTCTCCATTCCCTTAGATTATAACAGTCTCACAAAAGAAATTAATACAATTAAACAAATTGCAAAAAACAACGGTTATAGTTCTCAACTGATTGACAGACTAGTGAATAAAAAACGTAAACAAAACACAACACATCAAATATACCCACTCATAAAAACAAAACAAGATAAAAAATATACTACATTAACATATTTTGGAACAATTTCAGATAAAATAGCCCATATATTAACAAGAAACAATATTCAAGTTGCCTTTAGACCATCATATAAACTATCACAATTATTTTTTAATGTAAAAAAAAAAACCCTCCGCTTAAAAAATCAGGAGTTTATAGATTAAATTGTGATGAATGTAATAGCCTATATATTGGACAAACTGGCAGAAACTTTATAACTAGATATAAGGAACATAGGTCATCATTTTTATTAAAGAAACATAATTCAAATTTTGCAAACCATTTTATAGAATCAGGACACTCTTTTCCAGATGAAAGTAAATTAAAATATTACAATACGCGCCAAAAAGCAAAAACTCAATATTTTAGAATCGATTGAAATATTTAAGTACCATAAAAACCCTTCAATAAACTTATTAAATGACCATACCGATCTTCGGAATTCCCCACTCTATGCCGCTTTATTATAGTAATTTAAGATATATAAGTTGGGTTTGTTTAGATTGTAGTTTAAAGCTTTCAGTTTGATAATGTAGTAGTACTACGAAACTGCAGTCACTGTTTTATAAATTAATTAATATAGTGATAGTAAACAAAGTAAAAACTGTGTTCTCATTTACTAGTTAAAATCTTTAACATTCAACAGTTTTACCGAGCATTTAGTGTTAAGATTGTGCTCAAATTTTTAAAATTTCCTATAATAGATTAATGATAGCGGTAGGTATTTGCAAATTTATTTCACATTTTGAATCTGCATTGTTTGTTTTTAAATCTGACTTCCTATTCGTAATAAGACACCCACGGTATGTTAGTACTTACGCATCAGCCTTTGTGGACTGTCCCAACAATAAAAAAAAAATCAGTAGCTCCGAAAACCCTCGTACCCTAAATTTCAGAAAAAGTGGCTGATTTTTTAATTTCCTGCGTCATCTTAAATTTGACATTTTAAATTATGTAAATCCAATTCAAAATTCGTAACAAGCGACCCCAAAAACCCCCATGTACCAGAGTTCAGGAATATCGGTTAAATTTTAAAAATTTTATCAGCCATCTTGGTTCCGACATCTTGAATTTTGTAAATCCGTCGCCGGATTCATGATCAGCGACCTCAAAAACTCCCATAAACCAAATTTGGTATAAATTTTTTTAAATTTTTTTTTAAAATCCACCACAATGAATTTTTGACCGCCGCGCCGTGTTGGAACAGTCATGTTGGATTATGTTATCCAATCACACCACCTTTTTGTTCTAAAAGCTTTTGTTATTACAATAATTTTTTATAATATATATATATATATATATATATATATATATATATATTATAATATATATATATATATATTTTTTTTTTTTCTTTTTGGCCTTGCAAACGGATGCTTTGAGGAAATACTTTAATACTGACAACAGGATACATATATTGACAGGGTCACACACTTCACGCCCAGGGTCGATCAGGGTGACTTTACAGATAAGCACATTACTTGGTAGACCACAGGTAAAGGATAGTACAATTGGGTAAAAACAAAGGTTAGGTAATCATATTAAATGTTTGCATTTACAGATTTTAGATATTTACATAAATACAAGAATATTTCGGTGTCACTACTTTGGAGAATTTCAGGTAGCCATAATGGCAAGAAAATTTGTTTTTTTATGAGAAAATGTATTAGGCTATTGGTGTGATTTTTGTTTATTTCACAGTTATAAAAAATATGATTTAAGTCGCCATATTCATTACACACACATAAAGGTGTTTCTTTTTGTCCTATTTTGTGCAAGTGGCTAGGAAAGCAGCCGTGATTAAGCTTTAAACGGCTTATCACATTCGTAATTCTTCGAGGTATGTTATTACGGTGATGCCAGTGGGTGGATGGAATTGTAGAATGGATTTTATAATAAAAGGTATTTGTTTCCGATCCATACTTTTGCCACTCTTGATTCCACTTGTTTTTAATATTTTGTTTTATTAGTGGTAAGAAATCCTGTATGATTATTGTATTATCATATTCATTTGAGCTTGATGTTTTTGCTAATTTATCAACGGCTTCGTTCCCGGTTATCCCGGAATGCGACTTTGTCCACAAAAAATAAAAATTTTTATTTTGTGATTGGTAAATAGTATTAAATATTTTAATGATAAAAGAGTGTGGGTAAATACTTTGATTCATTGAAAAATTTTTAAGGTTTAGTAAGACTGATTGAGAGTCAGTACATATTATTATATTTTGGTATTTTTGTTTTATGGCCCATTGCAGGGCATGACAAATTGCTCCTGCCTCTGCAGTAAAAATACTGAGATTAGTGTTTAAATTAAAACAATAGCTTTGTTTTAATTGTGGACAATAGAATGCTCCGCTAAGCTTATTACTTTGTTTAGAGCCGTCTGTGTAAATAAGCAGACTGTTCTTGGGGTACTTGGATAAGTATTCATTAAATTGTAGATTTGTTGATATGTTTTCAGCAGGGTAATTGGGAATATTTACATTTGGACACAACAGCATAGCTCCGTAACTATTATCATATATTATTGTTGAGTGGTCTTGAGTCATAGTATCTAAAATATTGTATTGCTGTATTTTCCCATAGGCAACAGCGAGTGGTGGAGAGTTCTTTCGTGTCCAATACGGATTCGTCATATTTTGTATGAAAATTTGGTAAAGGTTTTTTATTAGTGGGGTTTGTTTGGCATACAGCAGCTTAAGCATGAACTTGGAGGCGAGATATTCTCTTCTACACCATAAAGGTGGTTCAAGACTCTCAACCATAATTGCCATAGTGGGCGAGGATTTCATAACTCCCAAGCAAATTCTTAATGCCTTATATTGTAGCCTATCAAGCTTCACGAGATGACAGTTGCTAGCAGAACCATAAAGAATGCTACGGTAGTCTATGATAGATCTTATAAAAGCTCTATAAAAGAGCAAAGCTATTTCTTGATTTGCCCCCCAGTGAACGGAACAGACTTGTTTTAAGATATTGATACCTTTTTCACATTTGTTGTAACGTAGATTTAGATCGAACAATTATCTAGTGAAGATATTGTAACGATTTTTTGTTTTTTTTTTTTAATTTTCCAAGTGTGTGTTATTGTTTTTATAACTATTATAGTATTATTTTAAAAGACATTTGAAAACATTTTATTGAAATTAAAGTTTGTAATATATTTTAACTGTTATTTACCTATTAAACTCTCGAATGGCATCCACATCAGGTGTACAAAGCCGGACCAAGGATAAAATATTTCTTGTGGGCTATCCCATTCACCAGATCACCGGTTGTAAACTACCCTCAAATCGTCAAGTTTTGTGTGCTTTATTTTATAATTTACGTACTGTGAAATTAACTGTAAGAGAATCAGCAAAACTTGCCATACGAGAAGTGTTCATTTTTGGGAGAAAGCTCGAATTCGACTAAACATGAGCAAGATGCAATTACTAAGCTAGAAAACTTCACGCCGAGTGGAGAACTCTTCAAAAAGATCGGAAGAAAACATCGGAAGCGGTTAAGAACAAATTTAAACAGTTTGTTGAAAAGTTGGACGATCTCTTTGATATTGCTCAACAAGATGCCGATCGATTTTGTTAGATCGATGTAAAGTATCCGACAGAAATGCCACGAGAATTTTAATAGCTACTCTAGAAGCACTAAACCTTTACCCTCTTGAGTACAAAGTATCGAAAACTTTATTACATTATAGAAGGCAAATGTTCAGAGAACAATATACTAAAAAATTTTTTGATAAAGTGAACATACCTGAAAAAGAGCCCGTGGTTGTCCATTGGGACGGTAAACTTTTACCGGTTATTTTAAAAAATGAGCAATGTGAGCGAATAGTTATTGCTATTTCATATGGTGAAAAGGAACAGCTGCTGGGAGTTCCTGTAACAGCAAACAGCTCTGGAGAGGACCAAGCCGTAGCCGTATATGAATGTCTACATGAATGGGGTCTTCCCAACACCGTCAAGGCGATGTGCTTCGACACGACAGCATCCAACACGGGAAGACTCAAAGGAGCATGCGTCATATTGGAGAAAATGTTAGGAAAAGAATTGTTATACCTAGCTTGCCGTCACCATATCTTGGAAATTCTGTTAAGAGGCGTATTGACACATAAATGGGATCAACCACTGGACCTCATCCAGACATTTTTAAGAGATTCCTTACTGCGTGGCCCAAGATGGACAAAGGAAAATACGACACAGGTATCAGTGACAATCTAATACAAAAGCAGCTAACTCCAGAAGTAATTGCAAATGTTACTGCTGAATTCAAGACCAAATTAACTGAGAGCCACCCCAGAGATGACTACAAGGAGCTATTGCAGTTGGTTCTCGTATTTGTTGGATCACTAGACGGCAATGTTGTGGGTTTTAGAACTCCAGGAGCCATTCATCACGCTAGGTGGATGGCAAAGGCTATTTACTGCTTAAAAATATTCATTTTCGTCGTCAATTTAAGATGTCTAAAGAAGAAGAAAATTCTGTGCGTGCTATTTCTGTTTTCCTAGTTAAAATTTATTGTCAAGCTTGGTTTAGTGCTCCAAAAGCTTATCTTGCACCAAAGCAAGATTTAGGTATTTTGCATAGTCTGTTAGACTATAAAGAATGTGACAACGACATGGCAGAAATAGCTCTGACCAAATGTTCGAATCATTTGTGGTATTTGAATGCAGAGTTGGTGGGATTATCGTTTTTTGATCCCACCATTACAGACGATGAAAAGTTGTTAATGGCTAACAAATTGCTCAGTAGCACAGATGAACCATCAGAGCACGCTAGGGTTGTAAATCCAAAAGTTAGCAAAGAAAAATTAAAAGATGTAGTTGATTGGTAAATTTACTTACCAAAGAAACGTTTACCTTCTTTGACCGATTTAATATAAAAACAGATTTCCTAAGACAACATCCAAACACCTGGCCTCAAAATAATGACTTCCAAGAAGGATTAAAAATTGTCAAAACATTAAAAGTAGTTAATGATATGGCTGAGCGTGGTGTAAAATTAATAACCGACTTTAACAACCTTCTTACAAAAGATGAAGAACAAAAGCAATATGTCCTGCAAGTTGTAAGTAAATGCCGAGCATTATATCCTGACGTTTCAAAAACTACTTTAACAAAAGCTCTAGAATAGATTGGATAACTATGTAAAATTGTCAACTCATGTAGGTACTACGTCTGTATCTTTTCTGTGTTTGTTTTGTATGTATTATATACCTGATTTTTATATTTTAAAATAAAAATGTCATTAGACTTATAAGTATTACTTGTTATTTTTTTTATTATATATATATATATATATATATATATATATATATATATATATATATATATATATATATATATATATATATATATATATATATATATATATATATATATATATATATATATATATATATATATATATATAAAATTACTTAGAACTCAAAATATACCAAAAAAAGCAAAATTTATCACTTAATAACAAAATATACGAAGTATGATCCTAGTGGTACCAGGTCACGTTTTTGGGGCTAAAGGCTGTTGTAACTCGGTTTGACTTAAAATAACAACAATTAGGTATAGAATATAAATTTTGAAAAACAAAATTAGCTTTCTTTTAAGATATTAAGCGTGTTTTTATTATTTACCATTCTGGAGTTATGGCTCCATATGTCAGCTCTTTGGCCAAAAATTTTAATTTTTTCAAACCTTGAGCCACGAGCGGCACGGGTTAACTTCGTTTAATCGAGCTCAAGTTTCGGAAAGAGGAATCGTTTTGTAGGGTCCAGACGAACAAAATTCCGACATTTTTTTTTCCCCATATATGAGATCCGGTCACTCTAATATATATATATATATATATATATATATATATATATATATATATATATATATATATATATATATATATATATATATATATATATATATATATATATATATATATATATATATATATATATATATATATATATATATATATATATATATATATATATATATATATATATATTATATATATTTTTTTTTTTTTTTTTTTTGATTTGAATAGAGTTATTTTAGAAACTTGGTTATTTTGAGATTTTCCGAAGGACCTTTGAGTGTTACGTAATCACTGGATTAGTATCTTCACCTACCTTGTTCAGATTTAGTTGCCTCCAGTAGTCCGTCTTCTTCGATAGTTCAGGAGAAAGTTTTTTTTTTTCACTCGACCGAGACTCGAATTAGCACTTAAAATAAGACGTGGCCAAAAACGGTACGAGAGAAGATTTAATTACAGGTAAAGCGTGAACGGGTTGCACCTGAATGATGATAGGACTTGTTCCCTTTCCAGTGAGTAAAAACGCGAAATGCAAAAAGAGTCCTTAACGCAAATACATATTTTAAGATTAGAGACACGTAGCAATTATATTTAACGTACGATAATCCTATTGAAAATGAATATTTAAATGAATGTGATTCAGAATTAAACAAAGAATAAAGAGAAAGAAAAAAAAGAAATAAATAAATACTTGAATTCTTACATAAATATAGACAAAAATTACACCTATATACAGGCTGTCGCAGGCGTTAACATTCCGCCCACCTAAAATAATAAATTATTTTATTTAATTACTGTGAATTGGTAAAGAACAAAGCTTTACCAGTGGTCTTTGGAGGAGACCATGTGCAGTGCGCACAGTTGCGACACGTGATATACCATCTCGTCCCGCATGAAGTTCCACTACTCGAGCCAATTTCCAAGAAAGAGGTGAAGTTAATTCATTTTTTATTACGACGAGAGATCCAACATTAAGAGTAGGGAATTATTTACCCATTTAAGTCTTTGTTGTAACGAATTGAGATAGTCGGTATGCCATCGCTTCCAGAAGTCTTGATGAAGTCTCTGGAGAAGTGGCCAGCGACTTAACCTATTTATATTCAAGGTAGTTAAATTGGGATCAGGAATGCACGTTACCGGTTCAAGAGTCAGGAAATGGCCAGGAGTCAAAACTGAGAGATCATGAGGATCATTACTTAAGGGACATAGCGGTCTAGAGTTTAACACAGCTTCAATTTGACACAGAATTGTATAAAACTCCTCGTATGTAAATATTTGATTTCCAACGACACGAATCAACAAAGATTTTACAGATTTAATGCCTGCCTCAAACAGGCCACCAAAATGTGGGGATGATGGAGGATTAAAGGACCATTCAATTTTCTCTTGAACTGACGCAGACTCCATAAGTCGGTTTAGTTCTCGAGCAGCGCCTACAAAATTAGTACCTTGGTCACTATAGAGTTTGACACAACGACCACGGCGAGCAATAAATCGCCTTAAGGCAGCGAGAAATGCATCTGTCGTAAGATCTGAAGCTAACTCCAGATGCAAAGCCTTTGTTGCAACACAAACAAATAAGCATAAATACGCCTTTTGGGATTTACAGCCTCTGACTTTAGAAAGGGTAATGGAAAAGGGTCCACCATAGTCCACACCAACAATGGAAAAAGGTTTTACCTGATTGACCCGAAGTGAGGGTAACTGCCCTAAAAAATTTATGCAATTACTTAAACATTGCCGAATGGCTCTACGGGAAGATAATATCCAAAAATGTTGAAAGAGCAAGAATTGAAGCGTTTGTGGTCCTGGATGAAGATTTTTAGCATGAACATCTTGAATAATAAGTTCAGTTAAACGGTGTTTTCGGGGTAGGAGAGCAGGATGTTTGCGATCATATGATAATCCAGAAAAAACCAACCTACCGCCCACCCTGAGAAGACCATCTGTCCCAATAAAAGGGTTTAGCTTTCGTAAGGACTTAGAAATGGGTTTGTTTTTCTCTAAATTATCAATGTCTTCAGAAAATGTTAAAAATTGCACACGCTTAACCAAAATAAGAAGAGCATTATGAAGTTCTTGCTGAGTAAGAAGATTAGGTTTCTTTTCCTTGGGAAGTTTGAGATTTCTGATAAATCTAAGACAATGAGCTATTATTCTTTGAATTTTTGAAGACTAGAATATTTTTCTAACAATCCGTCAACTGAGTCAAGGAAACAAAAGTAATCAAAGATTGTTCATTTCTTTGTTCCTCAGAAATAACGGAAGAATTATTTACTGGATTTGAAAATTCTGGCCACTGATTATTAGGAAGCTGAAGCCAAGAAGGTCCCGCCCACCATAATGAAAATTGGGACAAGTCACGAGGAAGTAGGCCTCTACTTGCACAATCAGCAGGATTATCCTTTGTAGAGACATGAAACCAACATGCAGGAGGGACTATGTCTTGGATTATACTGACCCTGTTGCTTACAAAGGTTTTCCATCGGCGGGGAGGTGACTTAATCCAGAATAAGGCTACTGTAGAATCGGACCAAGCAGTAACCTTTGAAAATTTTATGTGGTTTGAACAATTGGCAAAAATAAATTATATGAGTTTTGCTAGAAGTAAAGCAGCACACAGTTCCAATCGGGGAAGTGAGACTGCCTTTAAAGGGGCAACTTTGGACTTGCCGCATAAAAGAGATACCTTAATACCTTGAGAATTGATCAAGCGTAGGTAAACAACAGCAGCAAAACCCTTTTCAGAACTATCAGCAAAACCATGAAGTTCTACAATATCGGCAGTCGACTGACTAACCACACAACGAGGAATTTAAATATTAGAAACTTGTGGTAGTTCAGACTTATACTGATACCACTTGTCCAACACTGGTGGAGGGAGTTCTTCGTCCCAACTGAGGCCAAGGCTCCAGAGATGCTGAATTAAATGTTTTGCAAAAAATGTCAATGGGGAGAGAAACCCAGGGATCAAATATACGTGCAAGTTCAGACAGTAGAGTACGCTTAGTACAAGGACGATCTAAAACCTCTACAGAATAAGAGAAAGAATCTGAGCAAGGGTTCCATTTTAAACCAAGAATTTTTAATGACATTTTTTCATGTGAATCAATGTTTAAAGAATGCTGATGGTGATGAGTGATTGGAACAGCAGAAAGAACAGAAGGGTGATTCGAAGCCCACTTTCTTAAGTCCAAGCCTCCCCTTAGTGTTAATTTACAAAGATCCGAACATATTTGCTGTGCTTGTTCCAAATCCGAAGACCCTGATACTAAATCGTCCATAAAAACATCACTGGAAATAATTTTTGAAGCTAGAGGGTAGTATTCAGCTTCGTCCTTAGCTAATCGTGCAAGTGTTTTGAGTGCCAAATACGGAGCTGACGAAACACCGTAAGTCACCGTATTTAAACGGTATTCTTCGAGCAGATCGTAGGAGAAAATCGCCAAATAATTTTTGGTAATGCCTTTGTTCAGGTTTTATCAAGATTTGTCGATACATTTGACGGATATCAGCTGTAAACACATAGAGATGGAATCTAAAATTGGTAAGTATAATAAAAATATCCTTTTGCAATTTAGGACCAGTGAGAAGAGTGTCATTTAAGGAACACCGGTGGCGTCCTTGGCTGATGCATCAAATACGACCCGTACTTTTGTTGTTGACTGTCGGGCTTAAGAACACAATGGTGAGGTATATAATACCCAGAATTAATATCCGACTGAATTTTTTCCATGTGACCGGAATCAAGGTAATCACGCATAAACTCCGAGTAAGATTCAAATAGACGGGGATTACGAGATAGTCGCTTTTCTAGAGAGAGAAACCGACGAAGAGCTAAAGAGTACGAATCGGAAAATACAGGCTCAGGAATCTTAAATGGCAATGCTACTGTATATCGACCAGTAACATCGCGAGTTACAGAGTTTTCATAGAACCTCTTCAGGAGAAAGTTCGTTTATTGAGGGAACCTCTTCCAACTCCCAAAACCTTTTTAAAGTTGTATCAAGAGGGGAATCTAGAGATAAACAAAATGTACTAGGCGAAGGGTTACATATTGGATGAGCTTGGACCTTGCCTAAGAGAATCCAACCAAATACTGTATTTAAAGCAGAAGGCGTGATACCATGACCTAATATTTTTCCATCTTGCAAAATTGACGGAAATATATCGGCACCTAACAACAAATCAACGGGTCCCGGAAGATGAACCGTAGGATCTGCTAATTGTAATCTTGAGAGAGAACTCCAATTTTGACATGAAAGTTTAACACTAGGCATATCTGAACATATTTTAGGCAATATCATTGCCTCAAAGTCAAATCGAGGAATATCCAAATTTCGAGGACGAATAGTACAATTTACTGAACCAGATGTCTCCGTAGACAATTTTCCCAAGCCAAATATAGGAGCGGAGTTTTTATAAGATGTAAGACCCAAACGTCTTACATATTGTTTCGTAATAACATTCACTTGGCTACAATTATCAATAAGAATACGAATAGGATGAAAATGACCTTGAGAGTCAAGAATTTCTACAACTGCAGTAGAAAGTAAAACGGTTGTGGAAGACCTTAACAAATTTTGAGGGCTAGAAACTTGAACTTGCGAATGAAGTGAGGTAGAAGGAGATTCTGGTGAGGTTAGAGGAAGAAGTCGATACTTCGATGCGGGAATTGGAGGGGTCTTGTTCCAACCGTCGATCGACTGGAGTTTCATTAATACGCCTTGCAGGCGGAATTGTAGAATGAGTTTGGGAGTTTGAGAGATGTAACAGAGTATGATGTTTTCCGCGACATATGCGGCACAACATTTGAGATTGGCAATCATTTATGCGATGAGCTGAGTGTAAACAATTAAAGCACCATCTTTTTGTTCTAACAATTTGATGGCGTTCGGTGGGAGATTTTTTTAAAAATTCGGGACACTTATATATAAAATGAGATGAATTACAAAAAATACAAGAGCGCAAATTTTGATTTTTTGTGTTATCTAAATTAATTAAAAAACCATTATTGGGTGATCTTTTAGGTGCTTGAAAAGTTTGAACCTTTGTTTTTCCAAAAATGATTTAAATTTTTTGTATGAGGGTATATCTGTTGATGCATCTTGAAGCTCATAGCGTTTAATAGTATTATTATCTAATTTATTAATTAAAATATTAAATAGAACAAAATCCCAGCTGTCAACATCTATTCCAAATGTTTTTAAAGCAGCTAAGTTTTCTGTAAATATATCCAACAATTTTCTAAGCCCCGACGGAGGCTCATGAACTAATTTAGCTGTATTCACAATATGAGACCAATAAGTACAAGTGAGTAAACGAGGATTTTGATAGCGATCGTTAAGAGTTTTAAAAGTAATAGAGTAGCTATCAGTAGTTAAAGGAATAGCCTTAACAACCTTTCAGATAATGAATTATTATTATGAATTAATGAGTTGAATAAATCTATAAATGGTGGCCAATTTTTAAACGAACCATCAAAGTGCGGTAACGATATTTTTGGCAATTTAGCGACTTGATTAGCTGTTGGTTGATTAAGAGTTACATTAGGAGAATGAGTTGGATCTGGATATAAATCCTCATAAACACCTTGAATTGCATAATATTTTTCAAGAACGTCTTGTCTTATTTCCTTTTCATCATTCAAGTTTCACTAACAACAATAGTATTAATTATTGCTGCATGATTTTTTTTAAATTCATTAAAAGTATCATCGAGACCTTTATAGCTCATTTTAAATCGAGTACGAAATTCAGATTCACTGATAACCTTTTGAGACAAGGCATATATGCTATAAAGCTGATCAATACTAAGTTCTCTAAGAGCTCGCATTTTCTTTATAGTATAGTAGCCATTATGAAGAAAAGGACAATTAAGTTTAAATTATGATAAAAAAAAAGAACTTAGAAATGGTTAAAGTTAATAATAATAAATAGTACTATAATTTATAATAGCCTTTAAAAATATTATTTAAAAAAACTAATATCAATATAAAAATAAAGAATTAATAAATTAATACAAACCTACACCAGTTTGTATTAATTCTAAAAAAGGTTAGAATAAAATTAACCTTTATTTAAAAGAGAAAATTAAATTTTACCATAAAAACATCGAAGAAATTATTTATTTTAAAATTTATTACACCTTTTCGGAAGTATATGTTTATGTAAGAATTCAAGTAACAATTGCCACAAACGTAAACAGTTTAAGGGGAAAAAATAACACAGTTTGAAATTTCTTGCAAAAAAAAGAAATTTAATCTTGGAGTAGCTTATAAAACTTGGTTTAATAAAATCAAAAAAATATTTTAATTAAGAGCTGCGTATTTAATATAATTACTTTTAAATATCTCTTTAAACGATATAGTTCACCATAAAAGAATGAAAATTAACGAATTAAATATTAAACGAAAATTTAAAAACTACATTTAATAAGTAAAGAATAAAAAATAACTTTCTGGACCGAGAGAAAATAGTTTAATTTTTAGTTAAATATCAAGATAAAATTAAATAAATTTTTAGTTTTGTTTTACAAATTATTTTAAATATAGTTATAGAGATAAAGCAATAATACTTCTATTGTTAAATAAAGAGACTGGAATTTTAAATTCCCAAAAAATCACCGAGTTTTTATTTACAATTCAGAGATAAGAGTACCTGTTGAACACCGTATTGTACCGAAAACGTCGAATTTTAAAATGCCAATTGCTACGTATTCCAATCTTAAAACCTTTTTATGAGAAAAAAGATAATACAAAATAAAAAGTTAAAATCGGTTTACGAAATGTTAAATGAGAGAAAAAAAGAAAATAGAAAAAGAAATTTTAATCCGGCCGAAGGATCAAATGATTTGAATAGAGTTATTTTAGAAACTTAGAGTTATTTTGAGATTTTCCGAAGGACAGCTTTGAGTGTTACGTAATCACTGGATTAGTATCTTCACCTACCTTGTTCAGATTTAGTTGCCTCCAGTAATCCGTCTTCTTCGATAGTTCAGGAGAAAGTTTTTCTTCTTCACTCGGACCGAGACTCGAATTAACACTTAAAATAAGACGTGGCCAAAAACGGGTACGAGAGAAGATTTAATTACAGGTAAAGCGTGAACGGGTTGCACCTGAATGATGATAGGACTTGTTCCCTTTCCAGTGAGTAAAAACGCGAAATGCAAAAAAGAGTCCTTAACGCAAATACATATTTTAAGATTAGAGACACGTAGCAATTATATTTAACGTACGATAATCCTATTGAAAATGAATATTTAAATGAATGTGATTCAGAATTAAACAAAGAATAAAGAGAAAGAAAAAAAAGAAATAAATAAATACTTGAATTCTTACAAAAAAATAGACAAAAATTACACCTATATACAGGCTGTCGCAGGCGTTAACAATATATATATAATATTTATTTTTCTTTAACCATTATTTATAATTTTCCTTTTTATTCTTGCGAATAGGTTAATAAAGCAAATGGTAGGAGTTTATGGCAATGTTTCGCACAATTTTTATTGTGCGTTTTCAAGCGTAAGTACCTAAAAAATGGAATTAAAATTAACACAGAACATCACACAATATTTTTACAGAATTAAAAGATTAGTGTAAAACATGAAACGATTTACAATTTTAAAATCAACATTTAAAAAGTTCTAACTTAACCCAAAATCAGGTACATAATAAAATTAATTTAAACAGGATGCCTCCTTAGAGTTCTGATACATTGTTATAACTAAAAGAATTTTAAATCTATGTTTGTTGGATTTATTTTTTATTTTATTGATATTTTTTTAAATAAAGGAAACCAAAGAGATAAAGGCTTGCTATTTGCATATTTGTTTTTAGGTATGCTGTATACCGGGAAGTGGTTGCTGTTTTAAAATATTATTTATATAGTGTGATAGCTGTTTTAATATTTGAATTAGTATATTAAATTTCTGGATTTATTAGGTTAAAATATATTTGACTGAGATTGCTAATATATTTTTTGTCATTGACAACTTTTTATTCTCTTTTTATTTCGATCATTTTTTTAATTGCTAGTTTTTTTTATAATTAGAATCTTGTGACAGTATTTTAGTTTCTTTAAAATTAAATTCATGTTTTGTTTAAGATTCCTGTTTATGTAGAGCAGTTGAAGCATTTTTGGTATATTTCTGTCCGTTTAGTCTATTTTCTAAGCATCGTGTCGTCATACCAATATATTTTTTAGGACAATTTAGGCATGGAATGGATTAAATTAGGTTAGACTTTTTTTTCCTTGGTATTAGACTTTTTAAAGGTGTAAATAACGAGCTTACTAAATTATGTGCTTTACGACAAACAACCACCTAATACTTGGAAAGAATGTGTTTTATTTTTTGTGAGAGACTATCAATATAAGGCATAGCTATGTTTTTGGTTTCTTCTTTGTACTTTGGTTGATAACCCTAGATATGATTGATGTTTTCAGGGTATTTCTGGGTTATTTTTAATTTTTCATATTGCTTATTATTACAAACGTTTTGGCAAAAGCCTTCATCAGTGTTTATAGATCTAAAATTAATATGGCAGGGGGTACTTATAATTATTACGTTTTTTTGTGTATTACATAAAATAGTTTTACAAATTTACAATATAAATTATGTTTTTTGGCTTTCCCTAGAAGGAAATCCGTCTATTAACAATAACGGATTTCCCTATTCCTTATTCGTATTTTAAAAATTAAAAATTATTAAAACAATGTTTTTAAAGGTATATTAAATCATCGTAGTGCCATTGTAAGTCGTGTATGTTTTTGTTGTTTGTTTTTCTTTTATGTACATGTAAAATATATAGTTAATTTTGTTCCGTTTTTAGGTTGATAACCAAAAATAAATGTTTTTTTGAAAAAGCCCAATATAATGGGCGAAACGTCAAAGTGATGTGTTTCCTTAAATAACAAATAACAAAAAACCTATACCCAAAAAACAAGAAACTTATTATAAATAAATGGTTTAAGATAATTGAAAAAAATATATATATATATATATATTTTTGATCACTATATCATATAGGTAATTATATCTAGATAGTCAAAAAAATTGAATGTCACAAAACATTACCCTTGTACCATAATATCAACCACTATACACTAGTTATTATTATATATATATATATATATATATATATATATATATATATATATATATATATATATATATATATATATATATATATATATATATATATATATATATATATATATATATATATATATATATATATATATATATATAAATAAATAAATAAAACTAGTGGTAGTGGAGTGGTTGTTTTGTACAAGGGTAATTGTTTTTTTGCTGACATTCAATTTATTTTGTTACTATCTAGATATTAATTACCTTATAAATGATTTTTATCAAGTGATCAAGTGCAAAACTAAAATTTACCCCAGATATACTTTTTAGATACATCTAGCAGGCTAAAGAAGTTGTGATAAACAAAGTTTTTTTTTAACTTTTAATATTATTATGTTTATATGCAACTGGTAAACTTAATAATATTTGGTCTTAGGGTTCATCTGTGCACCCACAAAAATTGTCTTTTTTGCTTTGCGCCCAAAATACTTGGAAAATGATATATAAACATTTTTTCATTGCTTTGACCAACTTTTTTTATCAAACTTAATTTAATGTATACTGGTGGTAAGATTATAATTATCTACTGAAGGTATTTTGGAAAAGTCAAACTTTTTCTCATAGGTCCAAAAACCTTATTATTTGGTATAACCACCCTGCAAGACCAAAAACAATTCATCTATTTTTAAAACAATACATACTCTCCTGGTGCTGTTCATATTTTATATTTATGTATGTGTTATAGTCAATCCTGGAAGCTCCGGCGTTCCTAGGTTTAGCTAGTCAATCCTCAGGTCTGACTTGAAGTCTTAGTCAAAGCCCAAACAAATGAAGTTTTTCGGCCTCTGACTAAAGAATTTTCGTCAAACCTAGGAGAAACTAATTTGGTCAGGCAAACGTCAAAACTCAATTTATTGAAATCGGGGTTTGACCAGTCAAACTTCAATTAGGTATTTTAGAAAGTCTCAGGTTGTTAAATTGAATGTAATAAAACATTTTAATGTTTATTGTTGTTATATTGTCATAGTTAAAATTTAAAAAAAATCTTTATTCAGAAATGGTGAGGCATTATAACATTTAGAATTGCACAATACGTCAGATCTCTTACATTTACAACTGACCACAACTAACCAAAACTAACCACAACTAACCACAACTATCCACAACTAACCACAACTAACCACAACTAACCACAACTAACCACAACTAACCACAACTAACCACAACTAACCGCAAGTATAAACTTATTTAAACATGTTATAAGTACATAAGTCGACGTTTGACCGAGTCTGCCAGTCGCTTCTAGAATCGACTAGGCAAAGCCCGAAACCGATTATTTTACTTCGAACGTTTGACCGAAAAGTTAGGAACTTCTAGGTTTGACTAAAAATATTTTAGTCAAAGGCCAAAATTGTAATTTATTTTGGGGTTAGCCCGAAGGCTTTGGTCAAATCTAGCAAGAGCAAAGCACTAAATCTTTGTGTTCGATTTGGATAGTTGCAAGTGGCACTTAGTTCATATTCAGTTCATATTAGTTAATTTATTGCGGCAATTCATTATCTTTAATTTCAAATTTTGTAATTAGAATCAAGTCTCCCATACAGATCTTCAATATGTTCATTACTCGTTTCTGGTAAACCTGTATGTCCATACAGGATGTGAAATAGGTTTAGTCACTGATGAAACGCTAGCATCTTTAATATTGGGATAATTTTTTAAATTAAAACCTGCAGTTCTTATTAAACAAAAGTAACAGCTGGTTTGGTGATTTATAGGATCTATTCACAACACTGATGATCCAAATTGTAAGTGACAGAGGTACCTACAATGCACTATTATCAGTACAGGAGTATCAGTAATTCCATCTTTAAGTATCTGGAAAAATATAAGATCTTACGTGATAGACAGTATGGATTCCGTCACATTAGATCCACAGCTGATCTTCTTTCCTTTGTCTCACACAACTGGAACAAGTCCCTTGAGTTTCTTGATGAATCCCAGATCGTTGCTCTTGACATATCCAAAGCTTCTTAACAAACTTCCTTTTTACGGTCTTTCACCTAAGCTTTGCTCTTGGCTCTTCAGTTTCCTTTCTAATCGACGTATATCAGTTACTGTAGATGGTCATTCTTCCAGCTTCTACCAAATTAATGCTGGGGTACCCCAGGGCTCAGTGCTGGCACCCAGGATGTTTTCTCTACACATTACCGATCTTCTCTCTTCCACAATCAATCCCATTCAAAGTTTTGCTGACGATAGTATCCTCCATTCTAGTATTCAATTCCTTAAGCCACCATGTAATTCTAATTTGGAAAACAAGCGCAGGTCAATGCAGATATCTCTTTCACAAGACCTCAAACTTATCTTGGATTGGGGCGCCAAAAATCTTGTTTAGTTTAATGCCCCGAAAACACAGTCATGTTCGCTGTCACGAAAAAAGTCTGCCAATTCTCATCCCTTACATATGAGCGGCCAAGTTCTGCAGGACATAGAGTCGTTTAATCTTGTCGGCGTTACTTTTAAGAATAACCTCACTGGCACAAACACATTACATCCATAGCCTCGGCAGCTTCAAGAAAGCTTGGATTCCCCTTTCGAACCAGAAAATATTTCTCTTCTTCCATTCTGTATACTCTGTATGTATCCCAAATCAGACCCTCCTTAGAATATTGTTTTCATGTCTAGGGAATGGCGTCACCTACAACACTTAGCATTTTGGACTCCATTCAAAGAAGAACCGTTCGTCTTATTAATGATTTAACGATCACAGGGGCATTCAGGGCTGTAGGGGATCTGTCGCTCTTCTATAGGTATTTTCACGGCTTCTGCTCAGAGGAGTTGGCCAGTATAATTCCTTCTCTGGCAGCTCCCAACAGAGCAACACGTAGTGCAACTTTTATGCATCCTTTTACACTTCAGTTAGAAAGGCCCCGAACTTCCCGCTTTCTTCGTTCCTTCATCCCTAGAGTGTCAAGACTATGGAACCTGCTGCCCGCAAAAGTTTTTCCTTTTCCTCCCAATCTCCAAATATTTAAGTCCCGTGTGAACAAACTCCTCTCACCACACTTACACACTTACACCACAGACACCCACGGTACGTTAGTACTTAGGCTTTACTTCTTTAGAATATGGTAAATAGATCTAACTTTTCGTGTTAGCTTACTGGCTTTCAATAATTTTTAAGAAATGTGTTTTTAAATGAAGTTTAATCATTGGCAGAAATTTAAAAAATTATACATTATTTTTAAATTTAAAAATAATTTTGTATATTTTATAAAATACATGAAAGTATTAATTTAAATTATCAAATGGTAATTTTAAGATCACCCAAATGTATGAATTTACGTACATTTTTATAACAAGAAAAATTAGGCAAGGACGCCAAAGAAAATGATTGTCAGTAGTGAGCCTTGTCTCGCGGCTACACTACTAACTAACGGCAAGGGTAGATCACTTCTTAGTGCAGATGTAGTGGTAGTATTTATAAAATAAAAAAGGTGTGTAAAGGTGCTTGTATCGGCCAGTATACAGACTTATAACTTACTTTTGTAATTGACATAAACAAAGAAAGTAACTGCCATCGAATGTGTTTGGGGGTAACAGTTAAAATAAAAAGTAAAGTTTTAAAATATTATTATGTATTTATTAAGAGTTCGTTTTTTGTCTAAGTTTTAAATAGATTTTTATATTTAAAATTAACCAAAAAGCTGCTTGGTGAATGCGCACCTTTAACGGTTTTTACTCATCGTAATTATTGTTCTCTGCTAGCATCAACCAAATGTATTTTATTTTTGTAAATTATAGGTCAAATATAAAATAGCTATATTAAGGTCCATGCTCATTGCATCGCGAAAACTAGTTATTGTTTCTAGAGTTTACAAAAGAGTGAATATAGCAAAAACTATTTTATGATAATCTACTTCTTCAGTAATTAATTAGTTTTTTATTAATGAAGCCTAAACACTGCTAATGACATAAAGATTTTTTAAAACAGTCTTTATGTTACAGAACGTTATTAAGGATTGGTAATTAAACAAATAAATTACTAAACGACCAATTATTAATGTTGCCCTAACAGTTGCCAGCTCTTCGAACGTGGTTATTATGTAATTATCAGTTAGTTTTAATCTTGGGTTAAGCAAACGTTTCAGAACTGCTAACAAATTACTCTACCAAGACACACCTCTAAAAAGGGGCCGAGTTTGAAGTTATCTTTACCTGCTTTATAAATTACTACTAATTTTCCTTTGGCTGCTTTACCTACATGTTTTTTTTTATTCACTGCGTTTTTTATTGACTTCTTATAATAGTATTTCTTTAATGTGGTTTAAATAATTTAATTAATACGACTTTTTAATTTATTGGTAATATCCAGTAGAATGAAACGACTTTAAATGGCATAAGCACAACATAACATATCTTTTTCTTTCCAATATTTTCCTACACTCTAAATATTTCAAATCAGGTCTCATTTTTATGTTTTAGTAAAATAACATATTCTCTATTATAATATGAGTTTGCTCGGAATAACTTTAGGTTATTTTGTGATAATGGAGCTCTCACTTTTTCCTTGATAAGCTAAGATATAATGTACTGTTTCCGAAATGACGTTAAATACATATTTTTTTTTAATTTTAGCTGAGCAACCTAGCGACTGCTAAAGTAAGGTAACAGTAGGAGGAATTTGGTTAAACGCATTAACCAGAACAATATCCACCCTCTTTCGACCCCAAAGTTTAAAATTATTCTGGAGCAAGCGTCCATTCAACAAGCTAATATAGTTGGGATTTTTTAAATACGATAAATAAAACTGACAAACTGGTATGATTCTATTTTTCGAACTACACTTTATATACAACTTCTATGGCAAACCGTAGCTAAGCTATCATAGCACGCGTTCTGATATTTTGTTTTTTCTGACGATACTTAAGTACGTTATTAATAGAGGGCAGAAAGTTTAATTTCTGTACCACGACTTTTTGTAAGGCCTGTAAGGTATGACATAAGGCAAAAATTACACCAGTGAAAGTGCTTTATTTAAAGAAATCATCCACGAACCTATGCGTAATTCGTCTTAGCAAATAAATTGTGACATAATGCGCTAAATATCAAATCTATTCTAAAAGCTTCTGTAGCTATCGAAGAATTTTAGGATTAGGTTTCCATTTAAAATATAGAATATGTATAGTTACATATGAAACCATTATGGGATGTTCCATTCATTTTTAAAATGCCACATTTCACTAAACTAATTTTGTATATTTTTTTTCATATGTTTTTAGGTTTCCCAGTAGTATATTGGCTCATTTTATATGTCATCCGGTAGAAAATAGAACTCCTTATATATAGTGCTCTAAAAGGAAATAAAAATTTGATATTAGGATAAAAACAATGTTTAACTTGTACTGTATAGCTGTATAAAAAGTGTAGCGGAATGTATTTTTTCTATTTTACTTTATAAGATTTTCTTGACGCTATATAAAGTGACGTTATGAAACCTTTGTGTTCGTGAATAAATGACATATTTTACCAGACAATTCAGAATTTTTATAAAAAACAAATAAGCCATAAAATATATTATATTATGTATAAAATAAACAAACAAATGGAAATCTTAACTTTATAACCCTTTTAAGATAGTTAATAAAATTAACAATTACCCTTAATTTATAGACTTAAAGGATAAAGAGTAATATTTAAAAGAAGCTTAGAAAGTCGTAGTTTGTTAAACAAAAATAGTTTTATTAAACACTTTACTTAGGAAAGCAAATGCCTAATTATATTTAAAAAAGAATAAATGGCTATACCCACTTAAAACAAGTATGTAAGCCATAATTTAGCTTATAAACAAATTATATAAGTAATTACAAAAAAAAAAACATTTAATATACAATTTTTTAGCAAAACGCGTTCTGATCATTTGGTTCCTCTGACGATCCTTAAGTACGTTATTAATAGAGGGTATTAAACTTTTTTTACCACGATTTTTTGTAAGGGCTGTGAGGGATAACGTAAGGCAAAAGATACACCATTGAAAGTGCTTTATTTAAAGAAATCATCCTCGAAGCTATGCGTAATTTGACTTAGCAAATAAATTGTTGCATAATGCGCTAAATATCCCATCTATTCTAAAAAGTTTGTAGCTATCAAAAAATTTTAGGATTAGGTTTCCATTTAAAATATAAAATATGTATGGTTACATATGAAAAGATCATTAGGGTTAATTGTAAAAGTTATGCTTTACAAAATCACTTTTACTATATATTTTTTTGTATTAACTTTATGTGATTCTACGGCAAACAGAATCTTACAAATAATGAGTTTAAATTTAACGAAATTCTTAACATTTTTTTTAGTTCCATTAGCCGTAGGTAGAATATAATTAACCAGATACATCTGTAAATTAAAATATTTGTAGTACCTGAATCCAATTGAACTTATATTTATAGGTATTAGTTCAGTCATCCAAGGTTCAGAAACGGCGTTTCTAAGAAAAAAATGTAGAAGTTTTTTCTCATCGGTTCTTTATGTTTTATAGTCTGCTGAATCCGAATCTGAGGTTTGCCACCTCGCCATGCATGTGTTTCACAACGAAATTGCAAAAAACCTCATATTTTCGACACTTTTTTCAGTTTTTTTAACTATAACTTGAAAAAAGGCGTTTTTTTAATGATAACTATAATACCCTATATTAAAGGAGATAAATTTCCTACAAATACGTATAATAACTTTAAAGTCTGGAAGAATTCATAACGTCGTTAGATGGTATTGAAAAAATGGCATTTATGACTATTCGCTAAAAAGGTAAAAACATTATTCTAAGTGCGCGCTAGTACCCTAGAATCAATTTTATACACCTCCAAAATGAATTATTTAATAATTACCAGGTTTGTCCTGGTTACATATAAGGAATTGGCAAACGTGATTGAGGTCCATAGGTTAACGAGCCTTTTTAAAGGGGAATAAGGTTTTGATAAAAGAAAACATATTTTAAACAAATTTCTATTTAGACCAAAAAAAAAAGCAAAAACACCAAAACAACGAGAATGGGGACTTTGGATAACTATAATAAAAGCATTGCCGTTCATGTTCATTATGGACAAAATTTAGTATGTCTTTGCACAATAGATTTTAATATTATTAAAAAAAAAAGATAAAACCGAAAAAAGAGAAGTAGAAGTATTTACCTGCATAAAGCTCAGGATTGCGTCCGCAGATGATCCGTTTAGAAGGACCAGGTTGTGTATTCGCAACGACGTAATGTTTCCTTTTTAGTCCTTTCTGGTCAGTCGACTGCTCAAGCTCTTGAAGGATAGGCGCTGGTCTATCCACTAGAAAAAATATAATTATGACATTTTGATCTGTACATTTTCGCTGACCTTGAATGCTGATGACACATACTGTTTGTACCGCAGCCTATTAATTGAAGTGGTGCGATGGTTTCCACCATACAATGCCACTAGGGGTTTTTCCCTACCTACTGAAGAATAGAGAAGGGAAACTCTTAACAGATGTCAACGAACAACTTATAGAATGATCAAATTACATCAAAACCCTTTTTTATGACACAAGACCGAAATTGAGTCTTGATTGTGCAGAAAACACAGTACCAGAAATCCTTAAAGAATAAGTGATTCATACCATTCAACAGACCAAAAGTGGAAAAGCGAGTGGTCCCGATGAAATTCCCGTCGAACCGCTAAAACTAATTGATAGTGACTCCATCGACATCATTGTTGATCTATTTAACGCTGTTTATACGACAGGCATCATTCCTAAAGAGTGGCTCCAATATACAGTTAAAACGCTACCCAAAAAACCAAACGCCAAATGTTGTTCTAAGTACCGAACGATTTCACTGATGAGCCATACATTTAAAGTTCTATTGCGTATCATTCACAACAGAATTTATGCAAAATTAGATATAGAAATAAGTGACAACCAGCTAGGGTTCAGAAAGGGTATGGGTACAAGGAAAGCACTGTTTGGATTAAATGTTCTTATGCAAAGATGTCTGGACGTAAATCAAGATATATACATTTGTTTTATAGACTTTGAGAAAGCGTTTGACAAAGTCCAACTCAAAAAACCATGAAAATATTACAAAGAAAAAATATTGATACTCGACACATAAGACTAATAGCAAATCTATACTGGGGGCAAACAGCTAGAGTTAGATCGGATGACTGTTTCGGCAAGGGTGTATTTTGTCTCCTCTTCTTTTCAATGTTTACAGTAAGCTAATCTTTGAGGAAGCTCTTGCAGAAAAAGGCGAAGGAATAAAAATAAACGGTCAACAATTAAACAATTTTAGGTATGCAGACGATACAGTAGTAACGACAGACATCATTGAAGATCTGCAGAATCTGCTGCAAAAAATAATTGACTCTTGTAAACGATATGGACTCCATATAAATTTAAAGAAAACAAAATATATGGTTATCACCAAACAACAAAATATAGACTTTAACTTAACAATTGATAACGATAACGCTCCAACTGAAAGAGTACAACATTACAAATATTTAGGCACAATAATAAATGAAACTGCTGAACAGTTACAAGAAATAAAAGCCAGAATTGAGATAGCCAGAAGATCTTTTATTAAACTCAAGAAGTTTCTTTACAGCAAAGACATAAACTTAAAATTGAGGATAAGAATACTTCGATGCTATGTATTTTCAACTCTATTAAATGGTGCCGAAGCATGGACACTTAAAACAGCTAAAATAAACAAACTGGTAGCGTTTGAAAGATGGTGCTATCGTCGCATGTTGCGGATTTCGTGGGTCGACAGAGTTATAAATGTCGAAGTGCTGCGTCGTATAAACAAAGAAATAGAGATTTATAAAACGCTAAAAAAAATAAACTTGAATATTTGCACACATTATCAGAGATTCAAAATAATAATTGCTGCAAAATATTATGAAGAGAAAAATTCAAGGAATGCGTTGTCAAGGTAGAAAAACAAATTCATGGTTAAGAAACCTCAGAGAATGGTTCTTAATGACGTCCAATGAACTGTTCCGTGCAGCTGCAAATAAAGTTCGCATAGCCATATTGATAGCCACCCTCCGTTAGGAGTACACAAAGACTGACTTAAAAAAAAAACAGTACATGAAAAGGCAAAATAAAGTTCGGATTTAAATCTTAACTTTTTAAAAGCTATCTAACGGTGCCAACTTTATGTAGTACCATTATATCTTATGGTACTAAATTTAAACAGTATGGTTTTATAGATATATAAGATAGGTATATAAAATTTATTCAAATTATTATTTGCAAATTTAATCGTCGAAATTTAAAAAAAAAAGCTATATGCCACTGTTTTATAACTCCAATACTGTTTACTTTGAACATAAATGGCCAAAAGAATTTGAATTTTATGTAAAATTGAAATACAGAACATTATATAGGATGTTCCATTTATTATTAAAATGCCACATTTTACTAAACAAATTTTATATTTTTTTTTTTCTTATTTTTTTTTTATGTTTCCCAGTAGTATATTGACTTATTTTATATGTGACCAAGAAGAAAGTACAACACTTTATAAACATATAATGCCCTAAAAGAAAATATTTTTTTAAGGATAAAAACAATGTTTAACTGTACTTATAGCTGTAAACAAACTGGAGCATAATGTGTTTTTTCTATTTTACTTTATAACATTTTTTTGACTCTATATAAAGTGACATTACGAAACCTTTGTGTTCATAAATAAATGACATATTTTACCAGGCAATTCAGCATTTTTATAAAAAACAAATAAGCCATAAAATATATTATATTATTTATGAAATAAACAAATAAATGGAAATTTTAACTTTATAACTCCTTTAAAATACTTAATAAAAGTAAAAATAACCCTTAATTTTCAGACTCAAAGGATAAAGAGTAATATTTAAAAGGAGTTCAAAAAGTCGTAGTTTGTTAAACAACAATTTCTTTTATTAAAAACTTTACTTAGGAAAGCAAGTGCCTAATTCTATGTAAAAAAAATAAATTGTTACCCACTTAAAACAGGTATGTAAGCCATATTTAAATAATAAACATATTATATGATTAGTAACAAAAAAAAAATAACAATACAAATTAAGTGGGTACTTCACATCACGCATCAAGAACGTGTAATAAAAATAATACAATTGGTAAGAAGTCAGAAACAACCTTAAAATATTTTTTTAACACCATACAGGATGTACTCAAAAAGTGTACATTTTTGATCGTCATAATTTTTTGACATGTGTACTTGAAAATACCTCAAACAACTTGTAAATGCTCTTTCGTATAAGTATTTTAAATATATTATTTATTAATTTCTATGTTAACTGAATATGAAAATGTGGAAACTAAAATAATAAATTTGTTTTTTAAAATACCCTGGATAGGTACAATGAAATTTTTTATTTAAAAGTTGCCTAAGTCTATCCCATGAATCACACATCAAAATTTTTTAATGATCTAACAGGATTGAATCTGTGTAACCTTTAGATCCATTTTTTAGGTACACCCTGTATAGTTATGAAATTTTTTTAATTTAAGGGTTTATTTTTATTTGCCTACGAAAAAGATCTTAATTAAATTAAAAATCCACGGAAAAATAAAACTTGATGTTGGGTGTGCCCCTTATTAACTGTAATTTTTCCTGAAAGGTAATTTTTTTACTTATCGGGCCCATGGCCAATTTTATTCAAATTTCGTAAAGTGGAGTTTTTTGGGGCGCTGATTACAAATCCGAAGCTATTTTTTGACGCAACTTCCTAGTTTCTGAGTTATATTATAACGCTCCACTTTGGCCTAAATTCAAAACTGCACAAACATATGATTATAAAGTGATATTTATAATTTAAGTAGGCCATGAACTGCATTTGCCTATAGTCACAAAAAGTCTTCCAAAAAATAGTATAAATAAAGAGTGGAAAATATAAAGTGCCTAAGTGCCACATTAAACAGTTCTATGTGAATACCTGATCTTGGGTGCAATTGAAAATGAGAATAATAGGCTACAAGGATTAAACAAAATTCTATAAGAATTGAAACAAGAAAACATGGCGGTGACCAAAAGCAAAATGGCGTCTGCAAGTAGATTTCAAAAATTTTCTCCAGAGACCGACGACTTTAAAATGTATAAAGAAAGGCTTGAGCAACATTTTAAAGCAAATTTAATCAAGCCAGATAATATCAAAATTCCAGTTTTACTAAGTTCCGTAAGTCCTGCAGTTTATAAAGTTTTACGAGATCTAACTTTTCCTTTTGCTCCGAAAGATAAATCATAATGCAGATCTGGCAAAATATTAACCAAGCAATATTGCATTCAGAAAAGCACGTGGCGAGAACTGAGAAATTTTTATAACGTTCGACAAGAAAACCATGAGATAGTGATGGAATAGTAGGCAAAAGTAAGAAGCTCCACTATCGACGGTGAATTCGGAGAAAGGTTGGAAAAAGTTTCAAAGGATAAATTCGTATGTGGACTTTGTTCATCGAAAATATTTGATCGCCTCTGTGAAGAAGAAAATTTAATGGAACTCGACAAACTAATAAATCTAGCCCAAAAAGTGGAAGAACATGTGAAGAAGCCGGAAGCTGGCAACGTTGGAAGAGTCAACGTCGTCGCACGCAGTTCACTAAACCAAAATGACCGCAACAATCAAAGCAGTTGGAGCATATCAGTTGGAGTAGATGGAACTTCAGATGTCAGAAGTCAAACATTACGCGAAGAAACGTCGAATGTCAAAACCCAAACGTCATCCAACCAGTTACGCAAGATGTCACATCATCAATGTAAACGAAAGGGGTAGCGTTTTAATAAACAAAATAATTTTAATTGCAATAAAAATTCACAAATCAATTCAAATAATTTTAAAAGTAAACATTGTGGTAACAACCATAAAGGTAATTGTTTTCACAAAATCGTATATGTCAAATTTGTAGAAAGAACGGTCACACAAAGAGGGTATGTTATAGGAATGACGACAGAATACATTGTATAACGGAATCAGAGGAAGAAAACCTGCTGTATTTCGTGAAATCAAATAAAAATCCACTAAATAAGGTTCAAAAAGATTAAGATTTTGAAAAAAATTAAAATGTATATGTGCTAAAGATTGATAAGGCTAATCCTAATTTAATAAGAATAAATAATAATAAATTAGAAAGGCTTGTAGATACAGGTGGTGCCGTGAGTGTACTTAGTAACCATGTATACTTAAGCAATTTTTCTCATTGTAGGTAGGATCCCGAGACAGTAGTGCTAAAAGGCTATGATGGGAGTGCTTTCGTGCCAAACTGTAGTTTCGAGGCCAATGTCAAGCACCAGAACATCATAAAGTCGGTCAAGATCTACGTTGTCAACGAGGATGGTCCAAACTTACTCGGAAGAGACTGGCTTAATGGATTTAAAATTCATATAGGTAAGTTTACATAACATAACACTAAAATTAAATTACATTTGAAAGAAGGATTGAAACCAATATTCATAAATTATAGAAATCCTCCTCTCGCTTTTAGAGATTTAATTGATGAGGAAATAAATAAATTAATAAAAGATGGTGTAATGTCACCCATAGATAGTAGTGAATGGGCCACGCCTGCTGTTCCTATTTTAAAACACGATAATAAAATAAGATTGTGTGGTAATTATAAAATCACTGTTAATAAATGTCTCAGAGAATTCACTTATCCATTACCTTTAATAAATTATTTGTCCGCTAAGTTAAATAAGGGGCAAACTTTTTCTAAAACTGATTTAAGTAGGGCTTATAATCAATTAGAATTGGATGAGGACTCCAGCGAGATCCTAACCATAAATACGCATAGGGGATTATTTCGTATGAATCGTTTACTCTTTGGTATCACAACCGCCAGTAGCATTTTTTAAAAACATATTGACATGTTATTTCAAGGCATGGACGGAGTTGTGGCGTATATAGATGATATTTTGGTAACTGGAAAGGATCTGAACTACAGGGCAGACAAGTACGAATTTTTCAAAGAAAAATTAACCTATTAGGGCATAAGATCAGTAAAGAAGGACTCAAGAAGTCAGATGATAAAATAAAAGCTATTTTGAGCGCTCCAAGACCCAATAGCATAAGTGAGGTTAGAAAATTTGCAAGGTTAATGAATTATTATCATAAATTTGTACCAAATAATTCTTAAATTATGCAACTCATTTATAAATTATTGCAAAAAGAAACTCCTAGGTTTGAATGGAATGAATCCTGCGAGAATGCCTTTAATAAAATAAAGAAATGTATGGCATCGGATAATTGTTTAGTGCATTTTGATCCGAAACTTAATAATCGTTTTGACATGTGATGTGAGCAATGTAGGTATAAGTAGGGTATTAAGTCACATTATAAATAGAGAAGAACGCATGATAGCTTGTGTGTCAAGAACGCTAAATAAAATGGAAAGTAAATGGCCAACAGTGCAATTGGATAGTCTTGCGATATTCTACTTATTATAATTTGGTTGAAAACAAATTTGTCATAAAAACAGACAATAAACCCATTAAGTATATCTTGGCTGGGAGAACATAAGGAGTTACCTACTATGGCTTCAAACAGGTTACTGAGGTGGGCACTGTACCTATCAAACTTCAATTACAGTTTGCAGCACATTAAAGAAACCGAGAACTGTTTAGCAGATTATTTGTCGAGGACACCAATGCAAGTAAATTACATTTCAGCAGAACCTAATGGTGAAGGCATCTATATGAACTTTACGGAGACTAGCGAGTTTTGGCCAATCAATAATAGCGAAGTCATGAAAAGGATAGCCGAAGATCCAATACTAACTTCTGTGATGAAATACGTCAAAAATGACAAATGGCCAAATAAAATTTCAGAAGAAATAAGACCATATTTTTACAAAATACAAGAACTGTCAACAGACACGGATGTTCTAATGTGGGCTCATAGAATAATTATTTCAACAAGCTTAGAAAAGAAAATATTAAATGTATTGCATACTGCACACTTCGGTATAAATAAGTTAAAAACCTTGGCACGATCAATGGTATACTGGCCTAAGTTAGACGACGATATAGAAAGAATGGTAAAATCATGTATAGCATGTCTACTAAATAAATAAAATCCTTCTAAAGATACAATTCCATGGCCAACGGCAGCTGAAGTGTTCAAAAGAGTGCATATTGATTATTTGCAACTAAAGGAAACCATGTGTTTGGTAATGGTGGATGCATATAGCGAATGGCCGGAAGTGTTTCCAATGAAAACAACGAACACCATTGAAACTAAAGAAAAACTAAGAGAAACATTTGCACCGTACGGAATTCCTAAGACTGTGGTATCCGATAATGGCCCACAACTTGTATCAAAACATTTGGAACAATTTTTTCATTCCAATGGAATAGAGCACGTAACATCAGCACTATATCACCCTTAAAGCAACGGCTTAGCTGAAAACTTGGTAAAAACTTTCAAGCCTAAAATGAAAGAAGCATTGGACAATAACAAAAATCAAACCCAACCTCTGCAGACTTTAATATCAAGATTCTTGATAACATATAGAAATACTAGTCATGCAACTACAGGTAAATCACCAGCAAAAACAATGTTTAATAGAGCATTACAAACAAGAATAAAAATATTGCACGAAAAAGATAAGATAGAAAAGAACACAACAACGCCAAATGTCAATGTACACAAAAGAACAAAGCCAAAAAGAAAGGAATTCGGGATAGGATCAGTTATGGTAAGAAATTACACTCAGAAAAACAATAATTGGACTGCAGCCGTTATAAAAAAAAAGAATTGGTGTAAGTATTTATTTGTGTGAATGCAAATCGGATTATTATGTATGAGGGATAAATCAAACTCTGAAAATCAATTCTGTAATGATGACTATAACGACACACTTCACGTAACCCAATTTCGCACATGTTTGTTCGTACTTCCGTTCAAATTTCAGGTACGCAGCCATCAACTAGTGAAGTCACCATCCCGGGAGACAACGAGAACTGCGACCGACCCACCATCGAGCATCATCCGCAGAGGAAGGACAAGACAGTCTTGGAATGGCACCCAGCACTGCTGTTGAGGGGGAAGACCAGTATCAAGAAGAGATAACTAACCTGAATAACAGTTTGGACAACTTTGAATCAGCTGATTCCAGCTCGATAAGTAACAAAAGCACAAGTCCAGAGTTAGCATTGGGAAGTTATCAATTAAGAAGTGGTAGGAAAAGTAAAATTCCATCGAAATTTAAACAACTATAAAATGTGGTAAAGGTTAAGGGGGAAGAGTTGTTTATGACGAAATAAAAACAAATGTTATGTACTATTTTAGAATGTTTTTGACGAATAAGAATTATTTTGTACTTATTGACGTTATATTTTAAATGTAAAATGTAAACCATGTATTATATAGAGTATGTATATTATGTAAGTAACAAACTCAGGAAGATTAAAATTATGGAGGGTGTTCGGTTGAAAAAAAATTAAGTAATAATAATAATAATAATAATTTGTGCACAAACAATATATGGTCAGACAACAAGTTGCAAATGTTGTTTTTAAAGTTTTTTTTTTGACAAAAAAAATTGTTTTTTTTTGAAAATTATAAAACCTAGCTTATGTTTTGCTGAACATAATTAAAGAGCAATAATTTTATTGAACATTAAAAAAATATTGTTAAATTATACATTTTGTTTTATTTTTTTTTTAATTTTTCTAGAATAAAATCAGATGGGTCTTAATTTTTTTAAATCGAAATATCTCGAAAACGTTTGCTCATATTAAATTTAACAAGTATATTTTTTTGACGTAAAATGACAAAACAATTATTTAATTTAGTTAAAAATGTAATACAGGGCCGTACCAAAAAGTTGTGATTATTTAAAATAGTAAAAAGACGTGTAGTGGCTCCCCCTACAAGTAAGAGCCGTAATAAGGTTAGATTCGAATCCATTATACCAAAAAACCCCCGGATATCAATTTTTATTTCAATATTTACATTGTCATAGATTAAAAAAAAAATCACTTAAAACTTTAATATATACAGGGTGTAAAAAGTATGATGCTCATCATTTTAATGGGCGATATTAGAGCTCAAAATAAGTCGAAAAGTTTATATGACATATGTGTCCAAACTTGACAGATTTTTGTCTAAACGATGTTAAAGTCATGCACTTTAAAAGCAGTTATTTCTGTAAACCGTAACAACTGGGAACTTTTGTCTTAATCGCTTATCAGTAGATTCATTTGATAAAAAAATAAACTAAATTTTAAACGCTTTAGTCTACAAATAAAAAAAAAAGAAATAATTTTTCAACAATTGTCCTCCCAGTTAAAAATTTAAAAAACAATTGGCAACAGAGCTATCATTGTGCGTAAAGTCAGTTGTCCAAAGAAACTCACCGATCCGGCCACGATATTTTTATTTGTTTTTAAATCGGGAAAATATACCGATACGTTTTAAGTTCAAGACAAACGTATTGCATGTGTACCAAAGAGTGATGAAAACGGAATGTGTGCGACCGAGAAATCTTATTCTTTAAGCAAAACAAAAAAGTGCTGTTTTAAAACATAATAATTTGTGTTCTTAAAATGGATATTAAGCCCATTCTTGTGGTAAGTACAATTATTTTTTAATTACAAATAAAAACCAAACAATAATTGATTGTTTTTTACTTAAATTTAATATCAAAATAAATTGCAGGAAGTAATTTTTATTATTTGTATGTACTTAAATGAACATCTTTTTAAAAAAGTGTAAACATGCAAAAACACAAAAAACGTTCGAAGTTGAGAGTCGCTTCAATAAAACAGGCGCGGTGTTGCCAACTTTTTTAAACTTTGAAAGGCCGTATTTTGAAAACAATTAACTTTTGACTCATATGTTCTTGGCTTTTTCGACTTGTTTTGAGCTCCTCTATTGCCCAATAAAATCGTGAGCATCATACTTTTTGCACCCTGTATACAGGGTGATTCATGAGGAAATATCAATACTTCAGGTACTTCAGGATCCAGAAATAAACCTAAAAGTTTATACAAATATGGGTCCGCAAGGCCTTCGTTTTCGAAATACAGAGTGTTAAAGTTTTTATTTAATTTTTCTATTTATTAAAAATTACGAGCGGCTTGGAAGATATTAGCAATATTCCAGACTTTTTTGACACCCTGTATATATATATATATATATATATATATATATATATATATATATATATATATATATATATATATATATATATATATATATATATATATATATAATATATATATATATATATATATATATATATATTTTTTTATACATATATACAGTGTGTCCACTTAACTCAACCATATGGGAAACTTTATTATTATTTATTTTACGAAAAAAATTATTCTTCATAAAAGTTCATGCATGGTCCGAAACCTCAAATGCAACCATCAGATATTATAATTTTTTCGATCGTATACGAGGTGAAATAATGAAAATATTAAATTTTTCTGAAGAGTATATAAGTAATTTATTTTTGAATAATATTTTTGAAAATTGTTATTAAGAAAAGTTGATAAGAACTAAAACTACGTTTAAATATGCAATTACATCCAATTATATGGAAAAAATATATTTTTCTTTTTTAAATACAATAACAATGTAAATGTAACTGTAGCTACGTGAAATCCAGGATGCACTGATAAACAAATAATTTCTTGATAGCAAGAATTGTTTGACAGTGAATGTCAAATAAAATTTGTTAACATGTCGGTGATATTTAGTGTGGAAGAAAAAATAGAAATTGTGTTATTCGTTGGTGATAATTATAAAACTTATCGTGAAACAGCTGAAATATTTAACAATAGACATCCAGGGAAAAATATACACCATACATCAGTAATGAGAATTATGGAATAATTCAAATCATGTGTAGATGTTAATAATAAATTCACAAACAAGCGTCAAAAAATCGTTACAACTGAAGAGATGAAGTTAAATGTAATGCTATCTGCGGTGGAAAAACCTAAATTGTCCCTTCGGAAAAGGGCATCTTCGCTTCCAAATAAAATTTCTAAAAACACAATATCAAAAATTCATAAAGAGAGCAAGTTTCATCCATATAAACCACAATATATTCATACTTTAAAACCTGGAGACTACGACAGACGACTAGAATTTTGTTTTCTTATCCAAGGAAAGCTAGAAGACCATCCTTTTTTGGCTAGGAAAATATTTTTTTCTGACGAATCTACATTTACGTCTAATATAACAGTGTCCTCGCAAAATTGTCGATGGTGGACTGACTCCAATCCTCACTTTACGATTAAAACTCGCGATCAATATTATTTTAAAAGTAACGTTTAGTGCGGCATTTACAAGGATAAAATAATTGGCCTTTTTTTTGACAATCTATGACTTCTCAACGCTATCTAAATTTTTACAAAATCAGTTGCATGATTTTCTTCGAGGACCTTCCAAGACATGAACGGCAACAGGTATGGTATCAGCAAGACGGCGCAACATGTCATAGTACGATGGAAGTAAGGCAATACCTTGAAAATATCTTTAATGGAAGGTTAATTCATAGATATTCCGATATTTTTTGGCCAGCTAGGTCGCCAAATTTAACACCATTAAATTTTTTTTATGGGGTTACTTAAAAGAAAAGGTATATCAACACAGGCCATTCACGAACGTAGAACATTTGGAAAGAATTATTACGGAAACAATTCAGGGTATGACTCCAAATATAATCAGAAATGTATTGAGGAAATTTTCTTCTAGAACGGAAACCTGTATTGTAAGAGAAGGCGGATACGTTGAAGCAATAGTGAATTGATGATAAACTATTACACGCTTGTTACGCAATCTACATTATTAGTACTGTATTCTGTGTAGTTGATAATTATTGTAAAATAAATAATTTTGTTATTTATTAATTATTTTAATGCATCATGAAAATAATGGAACGTAGAGGTAAAGAGACGTAAAGGTTATCAAATGCTTAACGAATAAAGAGATAACTGATTAAAGTTTTCAATATTTTCAAAAAAAATTACTTTACTGTTGGGCAAAATTCATATTTTCTGACAAACCTCGTATACGACTGAAACAAATTGATATCTGATGGTTGTATTTTAGATTTTAGAATATGCAGAACATTTTATGAAGAGTAACTTTTTTTCGTAAAATTAATAATAAAAAAGTTTCCAAATGAAACCAACTTAAAAAAAAATGTTAAAAATAACAAAACTTGATGTTCATCATAGATAGGTGCACTTAGATATCTGAATGTACTTTTCAACTCTAATCAACTTTTCTTAATAACAATTTTCGATATTGTCAAAAATAAAGGTACTTTATTCTTCAGCAAAATTAATATTTTCTGATATACCTCGTATACGACTGAAACAAATTAATATCTGATGGTTGCATTTTAGGTTTTGGACCATGCAGAACTTTTTATGAAGAATAACTTTTTTTCGTAAAATTAATAATAAAAAAGTTTCCCATATGGTGCGAACTTAAGTGGACACACTATATATATATATATATATATATATATATATATATATATATATATATATATATATATATATATATATATATATATATATATATATATATATATATATATATATATATATATATATATATATATATATATATATAATATATATATATATATATATATATATATAATATATATATATATATATATATTATATATATATATATATATATATATATATATATATATATATATAATATATATATATATATAATATATATATATATATATATATATATATATATATATATATACAGAGGAGAGTAGTCGCGACTGACTAGTTAAGAAAAATATCGAAACCAGAGTAGTGGGGTGCAGTCTTTTTAAATTATTGAAAAAGGATTGGTGGCCTGGATTTAGTAATGAAACCCTTTTCTGTTTTGTCAAGCTTTCGAGTTTATTATTTTCTCCTTCCTCAGGACTAACTAAAAATAAAGTTTTTTTCAATTAGAAAAACTAACCTAAAAACCTTAAAAAGATTGAACTCACCAAAGTGGGTTGCTATGTGAAACAAGCAATATCCATGCGGATATATATATATAAAAAATATATATATATATATATATATATATATATATATATATATATATATATATATATATATATATATATATATATCCAAGAAAAACACTGTAATGAGAGAAGCCTTTATGTACAGGGTGTCCCATTTTCGCCACTTTTATAGGGTATCTTTGTTATTGTTAGTGCTATCAAAAAAGTCAAACTAAAAATGGTTGCATCAAAATTTGAAAATTTTAAAGATATGGAGAGAAATCAAAAAAATTATTTTATTAATTTCAATCAATCAATATTTTCTTAGTTAAAAGGGAAAAAGAAATATGTTTGTGCAAAGTTTCTTTTTAATATTTGTTGAATTATTTGTTATTTTCAAAATAAGTATATGGGTTCAGGTAAAATAGTTATCGAACCCAACCTCATTTTGTTAAATAGAATATTTTGTATGTTTTAATTAAAAAATATAGCATATTGATTTTTTTTATTAATAACACACCATAATGATATTGGTTTTCTATGCGATTTATTTAAACTTTATCACTTTAGTACACAGTAGGCTATGAAACAAAAGCTAATATCCTAGAAACAAAACTATGTTAAAATTCTGGTTGTTAATAATATTTAACGTCAATTTAATTTTTACATTTTTAGAAATAGCGCAAAATTTATATTTTATTTGCTATTCAGAAAGACGGCAATTTTTTAAGGAGATATTACGACGACAGAAACATAATCTAAAAATATACGGCTCTTTTACGAAGCCGCGATCAAAAACATATAATAAAGAAACAAGAAAAATAAAGAAATAAGCTTATTACGATTTGTCGAAGCCCATATTTAGGTTAGAATAATCTATCCTAAGATAGCTTTGAATCGTAGTAGCTTAACTTTTTTTAAAGTGAAAACTCATTTTGGCGCGTTTAGCACTTTTTGTGGGTATTGAATGAGTGAACCATCAGACTCGGTTATGCAAGGTTCATAATGCAGTCGAGACAAATATCAAATATGACCAAATGCATAATGTTTTTGCTTTTTATGAATATATTCTTTTTTCGTCTTTAATTTGAGATTTGGGAATGTAAGATTGTTAAAGGTTATTCAGGAATCTCATCTTGGTGAAGTTTTCACTTCTATCTTCTGGGCTGCAGCTGAAATTTTAAAATCTAAGGTGTCCAAAGATATTAACGCCCAATAAATATTTCTCCATGTTAATAATATTACCCATTATTTGGACCCTGGTAATGGTGTGTGAGCTGTTGAAGAAAAGTTAAAAATATTCTGTGATAGTGTGTGTGTCGCCATCTAGTGGCATTCTTTTATAATGTATGTTTTTTGTTTTTAAAAATAAACAAGTCAGTCGTTAGTAAACACTCAAAAGCGTTGTGTCGTTTTTCTTTTCGCTCCCGATTTCCCGATCCTGCGCCTTTTTAACAGGTTATGGGCCCAGGGACCGCGTTTTGAAAAGTTCTGTGCTCGTTACGTGTTCTGAATCTCAAACTCTAACGATGACGGTAAATTTTCTATCTAGTGTTCCGAAACTAAAGGGCCAAGAGAACTACACCAACTGGGCGTTTGCCGTTCGAAACATGCTTGTGTTAGATGATCTGGCGGGTTGCTTAGACGGCACGGGAACGGACTCTGGAAAAGATCAAAAAGCCTTGGCAAAGTTAATTTTGACAATCGACCCTTCGCTTTATGTTCATGTAAAAGAGACCAAGAAAACTAAGGACTTATGGACTCAGTTACAACAGTTATTTGAAGATAATGGTTTTTGTCGTAAAATCGGATTGTTACGTGCATTAATTTCGACACGACTTGAAGCTTGTGATTCTATGGAGGATTATATAAATAATTTAATAGAAACAGCTCAAAGATTAAAAGGAACTGGTTTTCAAATAGACGATTATTGGAAAGGATCGTTGTTATTGGCGGGTTTGCCTGAAAAATACGCTCCAATGATAATGGCCATAGAACATTCCGGAATACAGTTGACTGTGGATAGTATAAAAACAAAGTTACTGGATATGGAACCAGCCGGTAGTGCAGGAAGCGGTAGTGCTTTTGTTGGTAAAAGTGGCTCTAATAAGTTAGGCAGCCGTTATAATCATAAGGATGGCAACGCTGGTAAAAGTAGTTCAAATAGTTCTGTCAACGGGAATTATAACCTCAAACACATCAGATGTTACAACTGTAAACAAACAGGACATTATAAGAATAAATGCCCAAATTAACATACAAGTGATTCAAATAATAGAACAAAGAGCGCATTTAATGCTGTTTTTCTAAGTTGTGAGTTTAGCACCCAGGACTGGTATATTGATTCTGGAGCCAGTGTCCATTTAACTGTACACAAAGAGTGGTTAAAAAATGTTTGTACAGACCCTACAATGAAAGACATTCTAACTGCTAATAATCAGAGACTTCCTGTAGCGTGTTTCGGTGATATAGACATTATAACTGAAGTGAATAAAAACAGTTATAAAATTACCATAACTAAGGCTAGGTGTGTTCCAGGATTAACTGCAAATCTGTTGTCAGTTGGTGAGTTAATTCGCAATGGTAATGCAGTATATTTTGATCAGAATGGCTGCAAGATATATAATAGAAAAAATGTTTTAGTTGCTATTGCTGATCGTATTAACAATGTTTATAAGTTGCGAATTAAAAAGGAACCATTTTGCTTGTTTTCAAGTGCTAGTAATGAAACATGGCATAGACGTTTTGGACACATAAATTATAAGGACTTGCATAAAATGCAAAATGGTATTGTTGATGGTATGACATTTAATGGTAATACAAATTCCACAGAAAAATGTGTAACCTGCTGTGAAGGCAAACAAACCAGGCTACCTTTTAAACACAAAGGTACGAGGGCAAATTCTTTATTATAATTAGTGCATGCAGATGTGTGTGGGCCTATGCAGTCCAGATCTATTGGGGGCTCAAAATATTTTCTGTTGTTCGAAAATGACTTTAGCAAAATGACTTTCGTTTACTTCTTAAAAAACAAGTTTGAAGTTTTAGAGCATTTTAAAGAATTTAAGGTTATGGTTGAAACAGGAAAGAGAATTAAAATTCTAAGGTCAGACAATGGTGGAGAGTTCTGCAGCAATGATATGGAACAGTTTCTTAAAAGAAATGGCATCATTCACCAGAAGACAAATCCACATACGCCTGAACAAAATGGCACTGTAGAACGGATGAACCGAACAGTAGTGGAAAAGGCAAAATGTTTATTGTTTGACGCTAATTTAGAAGTAAAATTTTGGGCTGAAGCTGTCAATACAGCGGTATATTTAAAAAATAGGTCTGTTGCTGCAACACTAGGTAATAAAACACATTTTGAAATATGGAATGGTAGAAAACCAAATGTTGAAAACTTATGAATTTTTGGTAGTGAAGTAATGGTACACATTCCAAAAGCAAATAGGACAAAGTGGGAGAAAAAGTCTGATAAAAAGATTTTTGTTGGTTATAGTGAAACCGTGAAAGGTTACAGAGTTTATGACCCAACTAAAAATCTGGTAACCACTAGTCAAGATGTTATTTTTTATGAACCCAGTGGAAACAAAAATAATCAGTCTGATAACATTGAACTTAGCAATGGAGTAACAGTTTCAGTGGGGAACGTGAATCCAAAAGAAACTGAAACTCAAGCTAAAACTCAAAATGTAGAAGATTACTTACACATAGTGATGAGCAAAGCAAGACCAAGACCAAGACCGGGCTAGTCTTGCTCTTGGTCTTGGTCTTGCAAGTCTGGTCTTGGTCTTGGTCTTGCAAGCCCAAAGAAGGTCTTGGTCTTGGTCTTGGTCTTGCACCACCCGGTCTTGGTCTTGGTCTTGGTCTTGGTCTTGGTCTTGGTCTTGCTGTAAGAGTCTTGCTGGTCTTGCTTTTTTTTTTGTAGTAATAATTTAAACTAAGCAATCTTAACTAAAATATATATTTTTTTAATACTTACAAATAAATAAAGATGGAGACTATATTTTTTGCTTTAAAATTTTAAAATATACCAATTTTAACCTTACATGTACATTTAAATTATTTGATTAAAAAGGATATTTTAAATGTAGGGGTTTATTTATTTATAGCGCTTCATTTTAGTGATAGGAAATATTTAAATTTTTTTTGAAGAAGCATATAAAATTACAATTCTAAGTACTCTGAGGGCGAAAAAAAACTTTTAATTTTAACCAGATGTGAAATTTCCATGAAAATGATTCTGATATGTAAACATTGGTTTCTAATTCAAAAAAAAAAGGTATTTAAGAAGCTTTTCAGTTCAAATAAACTTTCTATGTTCAAATTAGTCAAACATTTGCCGTACAAAGTTTGTACAAATACTTTATAAACATTTTGCATATACAAGGTGGCTCGATAGTGCGACAAAGATCGATATATCCGAAACCGTTCATAATGGTAAAAAACTGAATATACAAAAATTATAGAAAAAAGGGCGTAAAATGTAAAATTATTTTCTATTTCAGAATTTTCCAAAAAATCCACTACCACTTAAGAAAACTTCCTTATTTTTAGCTTTTAACCTGAAATAGAAAAATTATAGCCAAAAATTAATTTAAAAAAATCGCTTTCCTGTATATTATGAAATTCTTGAACTGTCATATAGGTACAATGTCGACGTAGATGGTTTTTTATATATCATTTTCGGTTTTGACAAAAATGAGGTCATCATTATACTTTTGGCATTGTTTTGACTTTTCCGTCTAAACCGGAAGTGAAATTTAAAATCCATTTATATAAAAAGTATTCCTATATAAAATGACAAATATATTTTTTATTAAACCAACACTTTTACATTTATATCTTAGTTTAAAGGAGCAATCTAATGATGCCACTTCTTACAGTGTGGAACAAAAATAATGTTTTCCTGGATTTTGGAAATTTTTGATCCAGTAAGTGGCATCACTAGATACCTAATTAAAAAAAAACATTAGGAATAGGTAAGTAATTTTCAGCTTCTATAACTTTTGCACTCTTAGTTTTTCTCTGTCATAAACGGTTTTGTAGATATCGAGCTTTGTCGGACCATTGAGTCACAATCTTATTATTTTTGAAACATGTTACTGAATCTACTAGTTATCGTTTTTAGATAATTTTATAAAAAAACAAAGTGATCGATTTAATTATTATTTTATTAAAAAAACCTGTTACTCATAAAATAACCGCCTTTTTAGGCAGTTCTCGACACATTTTTTGTCATGTCTGTAATACCTCTGTATATTGAATATAAAAATTGAATATTATAATTTAAAAAAAGTGACAAAAGTGCAAGAGTCTTGCAGGTCGGTCTTGGTCTTGCGTAGTCTTGCACCCCTCGGTCTTGGTCTTGGTCTTGGTCTTGCATACCCTGGTCTTGGTCTTGGTCTTGCAAGCGAGAAGGCGGTCTTGGTCTTGGTCTCGGTCTTGGTCTTGCTGCAAGACCAAGACCAAGACCGCAAGACCAAGACCGGTCTCGCTCATCACTACTTACACAATGACAGTCAAATTGATAATTCTTGTCATTCTTTGGACACTGACAGTCAAGATGACGGTTCTGAAAATTTTCAAGAATATGATGAGAACTGTATTGATAGTGACACAGACTTCGTTCCCAACCAGGATGTAAATGTAAGTGACATAAACAGAAGGTTTTCACAAAGAGAAAGAAAACCAAAAGACTTTTCGGATTATTATACCTACATGTGTTTTGACCCCTGTAATGTTGACGGTGATCCCTTAACTTTAGGAGAGGCATTATCAAGACCCGATAAGGAGAAGTGGAAGGAGGCAATGGCTAAAGAGATACAATCGTTCAAGGAGAACGAAGCATGGCAGCTAGCAGATGTTCCTGAAAGTGGTAGTGTAGTGGATTCAAAGTGGGTGTTTAAGCAAAAGGTAGATAGTGACAACAAGGTATGGTACAGAGCTAGGTTAGTCGCTAGAGGTTTTACTCAAAAGTAGGGAGTGGACTTTGAGGAAACTTTTTCGCCTGTTATTAGACATTTAACTTTTAGATTATTTATAGCGTTATCAGTAAAACTTAATTTTGAAGTATCCCACTTGGATGTAGCCACAGCCTTCTTAAATGGTGAGTTGCAAAAAAATTTTTTTATGAAACAGCCAGAAGGTTTTGAAATTGAGGGACAGAAAAATAAGGTTTTAAAGTTAAATAAGGCTGTGTATGGTCTGAAACAGTCATCCAGGGTTTGGTATAAAAAAGTAGATGTTGTTTTAACTGAACTAGGATATAAAAAGTCTAAACATGAGGCCTGTGTTTTTGTGAAATGTCAGAATAACTTGTATACAATTATCAATACAAATGATAAAAGTGAATGTGATAATTGAAAACAAGCGCTAAGCTCAAAATTTAAAATTAATGATTTGGGACATGCTAAGCAATGTTTAGGGGTAAGAATAAACATTAATAAGGAAAAAGGGTTTATCACATTAGATCAAGAACAATACATTAACCATCTATTAAAAAAATTTTATATGGAAGATTGTAAGGCTGTGACTACACCAATGGAAGCTGGAATAGATCTTATTAAAGATGAAAATTCAAAAAGACAGTTTCCGTATCAACAATTAATAGGTAGCTTAATGTTTTTATGTGTTATGACTAGACCACATATCTCTTTTTGTATTAGTTATTTAAGCCAATTCAATAATTTTTACAATGAAACACATTGGAATGCTGCAAAGCGTGTTCTAAGATACCTAAAATATGCTAAAGATTATTGTTTAAAATATGAAAAAGACAACACAGATCTAGAGTGTTTCGTAGATGCTGATTGGGCAAGTGACTCTGTTGACAGAAGGTCATATACGGGGTATTGTTTTTAACTTTCTGGATCTGTTGTGTCTTGGGAAAGCACTAAACAAAAATCAGTTGCTCTTTCCAGTACAGAATCTGAATATGTAGCTATAAGTGAAGCCTCAAAAGAGGCGATATATCTAAGAAATATTCTGTATGAAATTTTAGGGAAGTTAATTTGTATCAGTATGTTTAATGACAATCAGGGTGCACAAAAGTTAACAGCTAACCCTATATTTCATAAAAGAACAAAACATGTTCATGTTAGATATCAAATTGATTTAAAGTATTTACAAACATCAGAGATGCCAGCAGATATTTTTACTAAGGCATTAGAGAGTAAGAAGCATTGGAAATTTATGAAATGTCTAGGTCTTGTAGATCAAAATATTTTGAACTAGTGGGGGTGTTAAAGAAAAGTTCAAAATATTCTGTGACAGTGTGTGTGTGTCGCCATCTAGTGGCATTCTTTTATAATGTATGTGTTTTGTTTTTAAAAATAAACAAGTCAGTCATTAGTAAACACTCAAAAGCGTTGTGTCGTTTTTCTTTTCGCTCCCGATTTTCCGATCCTGCGCCTCTTTAACATGGTGTAGTGGCTAGAGCACTAGCCTCTCACCCTGGAGTTTCGGGTTTAATTACTGCATTGTCCATTGGCCTTTTTTATAAGTCATCACCTCACAGAATGCAATGGCAAACCACTGTGTAGTATTCTACCTAGTAAACTTTCTCAAATTGTGATTCAAAAGGTGCGTTAAGCCGGTGGTTTCACATATATGTGTAAAAGCAGTTCGTACGCAACACAGATATGTGTAAGGGGGTGTTCTGAATAGAGCATGGCACCGTAAAAAGAGGATGATGTGAGAAGATTTTTATTTTTTCACTGGTTTTTACATAAATCTAACGAGGATCGTTTTTTACAAAGAAAATATTTTGCCAGATGAATGTCAAATAACAAATTAAGGTATTCTTAACCGACTTAATAAAAGACATTCACAAATTCTCACATGGTACGATCTGTTCGACAACAAGATCGACTCTATTTTAAAATGAGCTGGTGTATCTCTGTTAAAAAATAAATTTAAATACATTTAGATATTTGGATATCCTTCAATCAAACCTTTTTAATAGCCTTGATAATGTGTCTTTAAATGAAGTAATATAGATTTAGTTTCAACAAGATGGTGTCCCTACCCATAACGCTTTTCGAATAAGAGATAATTTAAATACTCACTTGGACCTACAAGGTGAAGATCTTTGGATCTAACACTTCCAGATTTTTTTTTCTTTGGGGAGTATAAGAAAATAAAATTTAAAAAGAATTCATCCTAACGCAACAATAACTTCATAGAGCATTTATGAAGCTTTTGCAGAAATAAAACCATTACATATTATAAATGCCTTTAAATCTGTTTAAAATATGTTAAGAATTTATTGAAAACAACCGAGGGGCTTTCCTGCACAAGAAGGGGCTCTGCTGGGGCTTTGGAGTATTCGTGTGGGGCTCCTTCAAGGGGCAAGTCTTGGTTTGCATATCATAACAAGTTTTATACCATAAAGGCGCAATCCTAATTATTTTCAGTGCTTGATATGCCGGAACAGATAACAGAGGCAAACGTTTCTTGCTGGCCATAGTAACCATTGCTGCAGAAAGTTGACTTCAGGTGCGATTCTGCTTCGTGACCTTGCCGATTGCGTGGATTGAAGTGTCTTGAGGCAGACTTATTTTCCACTGTTTCACTTTTTAATGACTGACGCCACTATTGTTTAAGTACTGCGGGGGTTTTCCGGATGCAGAGGGCAGTTCGAATTGTTGGTGGCTAACCATATAGGGCTGATGGTAAAGTGTTTTTGTAGACCTTAAAACACTGACTATGCTATAATTTTTTGTACTGAAAATTCTTGTTCTTATTAGATACCATCTTGAAGAATACACCCGACATAAAAATGAACACTCCAACAATACGCGCAATGTTTAAACTTTGACGCCGGCTTTCTGACGTGTAAAAAGGTATCAGGCTGGTCCAGGATGTCAGCCCATTTAATTTTATAATTTATTTTCTGTTCAGCTTAAAAATTTGCCGGGCAAATGACACAAGAAAAAAATAAGAATAAAAGGTTTCCTTTTCAAGTCTTTTATGATTTTAAATAATTTCTAAATTACACTTTTTGATGTCATTTGAATTAATATTTTTTATTATACATCCTTTTTTATGCTTGTTTTTTGTTTATTAAAACTGCACTATAGTTTTCTTTTTTACACAACAAATGTTTTTTTTACATTTCTTATTTTATTTTTATTTATTTATTTTTTTTTTGTTCCTTTCACTTATTGAGGTATGTATAGTCTGTCTCAAAGTATATCGTTATGGCTTTTGACATACCATACCCCAATAAACCGTTTACGATTAAATTACCTATTGTCATTGGGTAAACCCATTTGTTCATAAGGGCAAGGGTGGACCAGGAATTTCTTGAGTATTAACCATTAGGCATATAAATATTTTGGATAATATTTTAGTGGCAGTGTTGAATAACCGTTTTTACTGTGCGTTTCGAAAAAGTTGTTTTACGAGAATATAACTATGTCGCGTCGAAATCATTTGTCATTAGATGCAAAACAGGTTGTGAAAAATGTGTATGAAACTTTAATCAGTAGAGGTCTAATTAAACAAGAAGCTTTAAAAGAAACCTGCCTACTTACAAAAACTCCCATATCATCGATAAGGGATATTATTATTAGTGAAGAATTGAACAAAAGAAAAAAACGTAGTGATTTTCAATCTCACCGTATAGACAATAGTGATCAGGACCTAATAAGAAGGAAAATATATCGTCTTTATGAAAGCGGAGTTATTCCTACCTTGGATAAACTGAGAAAGAAGCTAGACGAAGACGAAACAAATATAAATATTAGCCGTGCCACCCTCCAAAGAGTTGTTTGTAAAATGGGATTTAAATATCGCAAAATAGACAAAAGACAAGTTGTAATGGAATCGCACAGATTACGCACTTGGAGATTTAATTACCTTCAAGAAATTAAAAGATATAGGTTAGAAAACAGATCCATAATTTACCTTAATGAAACATGGTTCGATACACACGTCACAGTATCCAAAGGATGGGTTGATTCCCTGTCAAAACTGTCAGACGAAAGCACCTTCAAATAAAGGAAAATGCATTACCATAATACACACGGGTTAAGAAGACGGATTTGTCCCAAACTGCTTGCTGTTGTCTGTAAAGAATATTAAGGATTTTAGCTTAGATTATCATGAGGATACAAGTGCAGGACTTTTTGAAAACTGGTTTCAAAATTATCTTTTAAAAAATATTCCAAACAACAGTTTTATTGTCGTGGATAACGCAAGGTAACACAGCCGTCTGCTACACAAAGCACCAGCTTTATTAAGTTTAAAAACTGAAATCCAGGAATATTTGTTAGAAAATGATATTTATTTTGAATTCAGTAACAAAAAAACGCAACTTTTGGAAGTCCTAAATTCATATGCAATTAAAAAACAATACGTATGTGATAATTTGGCTGAACAGGCTGGTCATACTGTCATACGGCTTCCTCCGTATCACTGTATGTTTAACCCCATAGTGCATTTGTGGATCCAAGTAAAATCAAAGATAAGAGCAAAAAATGTTACACCTACTTTAAGTCCCAGGGTTATAAATTTGATAAAAAATGTAATTACTAACATACCAGTTGAGAGCTGGAAAAATTCACTACAGCACATTACAAAAATTGAGGACCCTTACATTTCTATCCAAAACAACATAAATCCTTTTGTAATTAATCTCAATGATAACTCTGATAGTGAAACAGAATTAGATTTAGATATTTAGATTAAAAATGTAATTATGTATATATAATGCAGTTATAAATTTATTAAAACTTTGCATATATTTAATTTCTTAATGTAATTTTAAGATTATACTAACCTAAATAAACAATAAATTATAAATGTTTATATTATTAAAGTCCGTCTCTAATGTTCTGTCCTTTAATACCTACCGATCCGCAGTTTTTTTGCTGTCGGCAGGTATAATCCATAAATGAAGGCAAGAGCTAACACGGTATACTTTGAGACAGACTATAAATACTTTGGGTATAAGCATCAATAAATCCTTATTATTTTTATTATAAATATTATTGTTATTATTTAGACATAAAAATAAAGTTTTAAAGCGAATCTCATAGGCTAGAAAAGTATACAGATAGTATTTGAAAAAAAAAAATTGTTACTCCCTTTTAGACCAGAAGTCGCCAAAATGTATAATTAGGTTCGGAAGAATTGTAACTATTCGTTATAGAATCTCAATTCAAGAAAAATATCTTTGAAAATAAAAAAGTAATCAGCTATTACATGTCCACTGGATCTTCTCGAATATATCCGGACCTAAACATTTAGCTAGTAGTATTTGTTTATTTTTCCACCAACTTACCACGAATTTAAAGATTAAAAAGTTTACCATCTCCTTTCGTTTGGTGTCGCGAAACCTGGAAAAAGATGTTCTGGATTTAACTTGCCGATCACTAAATTCGTGATATTATTACCTCTCCTTATGCACAGACTTTTCTTACTTTTGCTTTTAATGCTTTTGCTTCGAAGCTAAAACTGATTGTTTTGCACCATAGGATTGTTTTAGTATATTTGCATATGTTGGGAGAGTCTGTTTAGACGTCTAAAGCCGAATCTGCCAATTTTCCTGGATGATAGGTATATTAATTATTTAATAATATATACTTATTAAAAGAGCTAACAGTTAATTAAAACCTATGCTTTATCTTCAATTTTTTTCCAACATCATAAGCAGGAAGGGGAATAGAGTAATAAAGCCAACGTATGACAAAGTGACTATACATGAGGTATGTACTAAAAGTAAGTATCTAAAGGTGTTTATCGCTAAAGTGCCGTAATCTTTTTGGCAATATGGCTCCTTTTCAGGCCATCAGAGTGGGTCCTCTTGGTTACTTGATGGTTCTGTGATTTCTTCATAGAATTGTTTCCACACGTCTTGCTTTGCCTCTTTCTCTTTGTTTTACATATGTGAGTGTTATTTTAAATATCTTTCTCCCCCTAGTTCTAAGTCCGTTAAAGTGATGATTAAGCCAAATAGTTCTTGTTTTTCTTGCTTTGGTAATTATTAACAGTTTTCTTGACAAGTCTCTTTTATAGCCTTCAGTATGTTCTTTTACCAGGTCAAGATTCTTAACTTTGGTTCTGGTTGCCTAACCTTCTACTACTAATTCTTTAAGGGAAGCTTCATAGCATTTCCAATTTGTTATTTTTGGGTAATGAAAGTTACAGTCAGTGTAGAAGCAGTAATATGAAACACACGAGGGTCCTTCGAACCCATGCCAGTTGGTAATGGTATTGTTAAGGTTGTGGCTTTAAAGAGTAAAGCCAAACACTCTCTAAACAATGTTACGATGCTGGGCTTTAATTATAAGTTTTTTTATATTTAACAATTTACCCAATATAAATTATAGTAGAACTTACTTTGACATCCGCCATGCAAATAGTAGGATTAGCGCCCTAAATGAAAAGTGGTTGTCATTTTACTTACAAATTTGTGTAAAGCTGTGTTAATTGGCATTGTATATTACTGGTTGGGATAACAACAAATCTACAAATCGGTTTAGTCTTCTAAACGGTTTAAAATGGTAACTTTTTAGTATATTTTCCTTCTTTTTAGTGGTGCTCTGTTTTTAAGAAATCATAAATATCTTCAGCGGACTATAATGTTGTTTGGGTAGTTAGCCCATTAATGTACCAGGTTTCCTGTTCTTAAAATAAGTATTTTCCTGTTTCTTTTTTGTCTGGTATTTTTCTCTTTTAAGCTTAAATTCGAGTTTATAAAGTTGAAGTATGAGCTTGTATTAATTTTTTAAAGAGTTTTAAGGGACTTTTTTGTTAACTGGAATGCCTCTCCAGGCTTGTTATCCTAGCATGGCTTTAGTGTCGATGGTGTTACTAGTCACTCAGCGCGGATCTTGTCAATGTATATGACTTGAAAGTATTCCGGACTATGATTGGGCTTTTAAAAGTGTAGTAAAGGATGAATGTTATCGATGATACTTTTTTACGCCGCAGAAAGACGGCAACTTTTTCCCAGCTGGTTGCTTTGTGAAACCTTGTCATCAATCTAGATTTTGCAATTTTTGTGTTTTGGTTGTTTGAAACTCTCGGTTGTGTGGTCTTTCGACTTTGTCCTTTTTAACGTTTTATTTATTTATTTTTTTTTTATTATTTTATCGACAGCTATGCTTTTAGAGTTTACTCTGATTATGACGTGCTTATTTACTATGTACGTTTTGAACTTTTAATTAGGCTTTTTGTTTGCTTTCTTTAACAAAAACCATCTTATGGTCTGCTGTAAATATTTTAAGTTTTTTATGTATGTTTCTTAGAAAGTAAATGTAGCATTAACTACATTCTTTTTAATTGTATTCCCAATTAATTATCAAATTTTCTAGCTATAAATAAATTTTCTTTACGGATATTTGCTATAGCTATTTAACCAAAATTAAATCTTTTCTCTAAGAAAAAATTAATTTTCAGCTTATAAGTTAATATCCTGCTTTCTTTTAAAATTTTTCAAATATACCCTTTCAGTGTAAAGTATAATTTTATAGGACATTCCCCTAAATGCCTTATCATTTTTTAACTAGAAATCATATATCTTGTAGCATCGTTTTTGTTAAGATTATTTTTAATTCTTAATAACAATTTTAAATAAATCCTATTACTAATAGCAAGCAATAGTAGTTTTAAGTTCTATTAGAAATTATTGAAATAAAGAAAGTAATAATTATTCATCCCATCGGCAACACCGTTACGTGCAAACTTCCATAAGATAATCTTGACCCAAAATACTTCAATATAGTTCATTGGATTGTTGCAAATTTACCGAAAACTTTTCCCAAATGCTATTTGACTAAGTTACTGATAGATTTTAATAATTGTTCTAAAATATTTAAAGAACGTCCACGTAAGGCAACTAGATCGGTTCGCGCTGTTAAAGGTATTTCTTTCCAAACCATTTTAGAGCCTCAATTTAATATAGTGATATTACGTATGTCACATTGGGCGTAATGCTTAGTTGGTTGTCTACTGTTAGACATCAATCGGAACTATGGAGATAAAACCTACATTCGACTATTAACTGTACGTGTTCCCAGTCGTTATTAATTCAGTTTAAATCTTCTTTAGTAAATTGCAATCTAGCTCTGCGGTGGTTTGCATTTAATGCTGTTTCTGTAGCTGGTGTTAGAATATGCAGGTCATGTTCTACAAGACGTCTTCTCACGTTATCAATGATCGGTTGGACATTATGAACCGCACTAAGTTCCGTTAAAAGACTCCTTGACTTGGTAAATCGTTAAGCGCATCTTCTTCTTCTTCGTGTACCATCTCCTAACGGAGGTTGGCTTTCAACATAGCTATGCGCACTTTATTTGCAGCTGCACGGAACAGTTCATTGGACGTCATTAAGAACCATTCTCTGAGGTTTTTCAACCATGAAGTTCTTCTTCTACCCTGACAACGCATTTCTTGAATTTTTCCCTCCATAATATTTTGCAGCATTAATATTTTAAACATCTGATAATGTGTGCAAAATATTCGAGTTTCTTTTTCTTTAGCGTTTTATAAATCTCTTCTTCTTTGTTCATACGACGCAGCACTTCGACATTTGTAACTCTGTCGACCCACGAAATCCGCAACATGCGCCGATAGCACCATCTTTCAAACGCTACCAGTTTGTTTATTTCAGCTGTTTTAAGTGTCCATGCTTCGGCACCATATAACAGAGTTGAAAATACATAGCATCGAAGTATTCTTATCCTCAATTCTAAGTTTATGTCTTTGCTGCAAAGAAACTTTTTGAGTTTTATAAAAGATCTTATGGCTATCTCAATTCTGGCTCTTATTTCTTGTAACTGTTCAGCACTTTCATTTATTATTGTGCCTAAATATTTGTAATGTTGTACTCTTTTAATTGAAGCGTTATCAATTGTTAAGTTTACGTCTATATTTTGTTGTTTTGTGATAACAATATATTTTGTTTTCTTTAAATTCATATTGAGTGCATATCGTTTACAAGAGTCATTTATTTTTTGCAGCAGATTCTGCAGATCTTCAATGCTGTCTGTTGTTACTACTGTATCGTCTGCATACCTAAAATTGTTATATTGTTGACCGTTTATTTTTATTTCTTCGTCTCCTTCTGCAAGAGCTTCATCAAAGATTAACTCACTGTAAACATTGAAAAGAAGAGGAGACTAAATACACCCCTGCCGAACACCACGCTGTATTTCTATATTTTCAGATAAACATCCATCTAATCTAACTCTAGCTGTTTGCCCCCAATACAGGTTTGCTATTAGTTTTATGTCCCGAGTATCAATATTTTTTCTTTATAATATTTCTATCAGTTTTTCGTGTTGGACTTTGTCAAACGCTTTCTCAAAGTCTATAAAACAAATGTATATATCTTGATTTACATCCAGACATCTTTGCATAAGAACATTTTAATTCAAACAATGCATCCCTTGTACCCATACCCTTTCTGAACCCTAGCTGGTTGTCACTTATTTCTATATCTAATTTTGCATAAATTCTATTGTGAATGATACGCAATAGAACTTTAAGTGTATGGCTCGTCAGTGAAATCGTTCGGTACTCGGAACAACATTTAGCGTTTGGTTTTTTAGGCAGCGTTATAAATGTAGATGGAGCCACTCTTTAGGAATAATGCCTGTCGTATACACAGCGTTAAAGAGATCAACAATAATGTCGATGGAGTCACTATCAATTAACTTTAGCAGTTCGATGGGAATTTCATCGGGACCACTCGCTTTTCCACTTTTTAGTTTGTTGAGTGGCATGAATCACTTCTTTAAGGATTTCTGGTCCTGTGTTTTCTGCAAAATCAATACTCAATTCCGGTCTAGTGTTATAAAAAAAGGGTTTTGATGTAATTTGTCCATTCTATAAGTTGTTCCTTGATATCTGTTAAAAGCTTCCCATCTCTATTTTTCAGTACAGTGGATAATTTATGCTTTTTTAGACCTGTTATTTCTTTTATTTTCTTATGCATGTTGAAACTATCATACCTCTTTTCATACTCCTCTATCTTCTCACAGTTTCTTTTTAACCACTCTTCTTTTGCATGTTTGATTTTAATTCTAATCTGGGAGTTTAGTTTAGTATATGGATTAATGTTGTTCTTGTTTTGTCTTCTTTTATCTATAAGTTTTAAAATTTCTTCATTCATCCATAATTGTTTTGCTTCGCGCTTGTTTAGTAGGGATGAACCTGCCTTTTCCATGGTATTTTGAATGCAGTCCCATTTAAGATTAACATCTGTGTGATTGAGACTGGTTTGTGTTACGCTTTTTAAATTTTTGTTAATTTCCTCCTTTGTTTTTTGTCTTACTACCGAGTCTTTTAAAGAAGATACATTAATAAATTGTTTTGTAGTTTTAGGTTTTGTTTTCTTAAATTTTAGTTTAATTTTTGCTATTAGAGGATTATAGTCAGAGTCGATATCTGCTCCCGGATAAGTTTTTACTGATTTAACGGAGTTCTTGTATCGTTTTTATAAGAATAAAGTCGATTTGATTTCGTACTATACTTCTGATGCCATCTGCTGGGGATTTCTACATGTAGAGTCTTCGATTTGGAAGTTTAGAAAACGTGTTCGTAATTATTAAATTTTCGGTTTGTCAAAATTCTATTAGCCGATCTCCTCGCTCATTACGTTGTCCTAGTCCAAATTTTCCTACGCAGTTTTCAACTTCGCCCTGCCCCACTTTGGCATTGAAGTCACCAAGTATGATTGTGTACTCATGGTTTTTTGTTGTTTGGAGTGCTTCTCTAAGTTCTTCACTAAACGTTTCAATTGTCACTCTTGTCTGCAGTAGGCGCATAGACTTGTATAACATTAACTGCTGTTGGACTTGCTTGGAGCTTTAGCATTAAAACTCTCTTAGAAAGAGGTGTGAAACCGATTACTGATTTGTCTATCATTCTGTCAACAACTATTGCTACGCCATATCTGTGTTTTGGGTTATTATTTCCAGAGAAATACATTGTGCCGTTTTTAGTTTGGCATTTACCTAAGCCAATCAACTGTACGTCACTATCTCCAAGCATGTTGATTTTTAGCCTTTCCATCTCTAAAACCAGTTTATTTAGTTTCCCTGCCACAAATAGGCAGGCTTCTTACGTTCCACGTAGCTACTTTCACGGCTAACCCGGGGATTCTTCGCACCTTCTGACCATCTAAGGCCTGCCGGGGACTGAGGGCCTTTGTACAGCTTTGCTCAGCCATGATTGATCTACTAGGAAAATTTTATGAGGTGGTTTTCCGTTGCCTTTCTCATCGCAGTATTAAAACCGTTACGACAGTCCTTGCCACGCTTCTAATTATGTTACTTGCCACCGTTTTTTTTCCATATCTAGAAATACGCATAACGCATAGACGGCCTTAAATAATTATAATATAATATAACCCGAGATCTTCCTTGTATGTAGTCATTGGACCAACGGCATGGTAGCTTATTCCTTTGCTATAAAAAGTCACACTAATCACAGGTCAAACTTTTTGTAGCGCGTTTTATTTCCACCAATTAAATTATAAAATAACAACAATAATAACAACCTTAACCGTAACGTGAGTAAATGTTATTTTAATTTTTTTATTGGTGTTATAATATAAAAATCTATAAAAATTTATTACGTTTTAATTTCACTACTGTGAAATTAATTAATAAAATAATGCAACAACTCTCTTTTTCCGCTCTCAGTTTATACTGGTCGGCACTACATCGTCTGCGTTTAAATTCTCATAAATAACGCGCTAACAATCTACTAGTGACAGCTTGTTAAGTCCTAACCACAGGTTAGGTTATAATTAATGGCTTACGTCACAGCATAATTGTTGAGTCGTCGCTATTATACCCACCTTTATACATGTACGGCCATTTGTTAACGATATTGGGGTATTTCAGGTGTTTATGTTGGCATCCCTTTTTACATGCAATACGACATGCTACAAAACGTGTTTAGCATTTAAGCTTAGATTTTATATTTATTATGGAAATTTGGGTTTTGTTTAAGTGGTTCGTAAACCATTATTTCACAAATCCCTATAGTGTAGTACATCAGTAGTGATTATAACATTATTATTCTTCAAATTCCCATTGCTTTTATGCTTTTCTACTTACGTTAACTTAAAACAAACGTTTTTTAGTTTTCTAACCACAACTATAAGAAATAGGGGTGTTTAGAAATGCTTAAGGGGTTAGGGGTAGTCAGACATGAAAAAAATAACAATTTTTATTATTTTTTCTTAACACCTATATTTTTTTTTGTAGATAATAATATAGAGTTATTACCTATATAATATTTATTTTAAACTTGACTTTAAACAGTTTTCAAAAAAGAAAAACTTACTACCATCACCAGTGTGTTTTGCGGTGATTCTCATAACTCTGTACTGGTTTATCTAAAATCAATCAAACAACAAAAAATCTTTAGATAAGCAACTCTAGGCCAACAAGTTTATAATGCAACTTTTATAACCTCGTTGCGCCGGGCACGGTTAGTAATTAGATGGGTGACCGCCAGTAAACACAGTGTGCTGTTGGGTTAATTTACTTAAAACTCTGGATCTTGTCTGTCACATTACCCAGACGTTATTAATGGGGGTACTTGAGAGGTATGGTACGTTTCACAGTAATTTGTTGATTTCTCGTTTTACCTGCTACTGTTAGTCGTAAAACTCAACATACTTTGGGTACCCGTATGTAGATCCGGACTTAAAATTTTCTTTATTTATTATTGTACCTACTTTTTGGTATATTATGTAGGTTATAGGCAAATTGCAGGTGTTGAATATAAAGCAGAGTCTTTTCGTCTTAGTTCATCAGTCGTTTAAAGTTTGTCAAGGTATTTTCGTGTGTGTTATTGAGCATCCAAAATAGCTAACCTAAACTATTAATATTCGTAGGTAATCAGGATATGTACCCTTTTAAAAGGTGCGGTGCCTTCCCAATAGATATTTGCCAGGCAACCTATTTCTGTTTGGGATTTCCACTGAGGGTTGTAATTTAAATTTTATTGCGGTCAAGAAATCAACAAATTAATGTGAAACGTACCATAGTGGTTATTTGTATAATGTCCGAGGTGGCACTAGCGCGTTATCGTGCCGTTAAATACAATATATTTGCATGATTCTGTTCTGTTATTGAACAGCATTAATATAAGCTCCCGTGAGCTATCATTATGATAAAAAAAATATTATTTATTAACTCTATAATTAGCATTATAAAGTAAATTACTGTTTTTTTTAATAATCATTTTTCAGGCCTCTTCATTTTACTTCAAAAAAATCCCTAATTTAAAAAAAAGCCTATATGTAAACACCCTAAAAAAATATTTGGCTTAAAAAAAACAGGATTCACATCTAACCCTATATTGTCGCATGTATAGTGTGTCCCAAATTCAAGCCTAAAATACACCTTAAATCCCTCGGTACATAGGTAGTGGACAGAGTCTATGCTTGCCACCAAGGCGACCCGGGCTCAATCGCTAATTGGGTAGACAATGTAGACATATTTAGGTAGTAGTTATTTAAAATACCGTCAGTCGTGGCACTACTGCGTTGTCTAAAAGGTGCTGTGAAATGCAATACTTCAGTGCTTGGACAGCGTTGACGGAATTGAGGGAACTGGGGAAAAATAGGACATCGAAAAACCGAAAACCTACGGTACTCTAGTACTTAGGTCTTATTCTCTCGCGGGCTGTCATAAATGATCAAAAACTAGAATTTCCAGTAGTAGAGGTCATTTTTGTAATACAATCCTTTGGAGATGGCGTAGCTTCCTACTTATAGAAAATATATTAATAAGTATTAAAGAAAAAAACTACATTTTACTACTGCTAAGCCTAAACGTGCCTATGTGAAGAACTGTTATTGGTCGGCGCGAGGTGAGTGATGATGTGCGACATGCTTGCTTTACTTCTAACCTAAAAAATGTGATGTTATTTGTATTCAACTATAGTTTATTTCACTTATTCGTTTGTGTAGGTCTTTGTCTTCTTCTTCTTTCTGGAAGCCGTCTTTCGCTACCGGAGGCAGCGCAGCCTCTTCGGCTTTTTGTGCCTTTTGTGTAGGTACTAATAGAAGTATTCTTAAAAGTTTCTGGTTAATTTTCTAGGACAAAATTTAAAAATAAACAACAACCACTCTAACACTTAACCTCATTTCATATTTAAGTGTCAAAATAAGAAAGGCAAAAGACCAACCAAATTATGGAACAAATATTAAAATCTATCAGTTACTTCCAATAGCATGTAGGGAAGGTTTTCAATAAATTTGCAACAATCCAATAAACTATATTGAAGTATTTCGGGTCACAAGATGATCTAATGGAAGTTTGCACTTAACGGTGTTGACGATGTTATGAATTATTATTACTCTTGGGTATATTGCTACTTGATTAATACTACTGAGCATTCGTAATATCAAAATACCTAAATTTATTACCGCTAAACCTTATATTTATTTCAATAATTCCCTGATAGAACTTAAAACAATATAACATAAGATCTTCGGAGTTAAAGCTGGCATTATTGCTATTAATAACCTGATTTAATTAAAAGCGTTAATAAGGAATAAAAATAATCTTATCAAAAACGATGCTGCGAGAGATATAATGTTCAGTGTAAAAAAATGATAAGGCTTTAAAAAACTGTGCTATAAAATTACACTTTACACAGAAATATTTAAAAAAAATTTAAAAAAGCAGGAAACTGGAATTTATTATTTCTTAGAGGAAAAATTGGATTTTATTAAATAGCTATATCGAATAAGCATGAAGAAAATTTACTTTTAGCTGAAAAATTTAATAATTACAGGAAATAAAGTTAAAACAAATGTAGTTGATGCTACATATTAACTTCCTAACTCGTTCAGTATATCACACACGCACATATACGCACACACACTTGCAGGTATGGAAAACGTTAAAGGAATTACAGCTAAGCAGGTCTATTCGATGGTTCTTGTTGAAGAAAGCAAATAAAAAAAGGAAGTCAAAAGTTCTAAACTTACATAGTAGATAAGCACGCCATAATCAAAGTTAACTCTAAAAGCATAGCTGTAGGTAAAATGAATTAAAAGAAGAAAAAAGCGCTAAAAAGTACCAAAGCAACGCAGCCCATAAGTAAGAGGTTCAAACAACCAAAAGGAAGACAAAACACAAAAAGTACAAAACCCAGATTGATGACAAGGGTGCACAAAAGAGCAACCCGCTGCGGAAAAGTCGCCGTCTTTCTGCGGCGTACAAAACTACCTCAGATGACGTTCATCCCCTAGATGCAATTTTAAAAGTTCAATCATAGTCCGAGATACTTTCGGGTCACATGCACTGACAAGACCCGCCCAGAGTGACTAGTAAATACACCATCGACACTAAAGCCAATCTAGGGTGCCAAGCCTGGAGAGGCGTTCCAGTTAACAAAAAGTCCCTTAAAACACTTTAAAAACTAAACACGAGTTTATACTCAAACTTTATAAACTTAAATCTAGGCTAAAAAGAGAAAAATACCCGACGAAAGAGGAACAGGAGAATACTTATTTTAAGAACAGACATCTGGTACATCAATGGTCCAATAATCCAAACAACATAAGAAACGGACACAACTCTGCTAAAAATATTTATGGTTTCTTAGAAACAAAGCACCACCACAAAGAAGGTGAATATACTAAAGAGTTACCATCTTAAACCCTTTAGAAGACTAAACCGACTTGGAGATAAGTTGTTACACGACACAGTAATATACAATGCTAATTGACACAGCTGTACACAAATTTGTAAGGAAAACCAATCTAAACTACAGCAGAAAAAAAACTCAAGCCCAAGAAAATATTCCTTTCCTGGTAAAAAAGGAGCCACCAATCTTAGGATACTTTGTGGCCCACTGCAAAGAAAAATGATAACCACAAAGAGCGATGTTATTGCTCATCGTACTATTAGCATCGCGAATATCAATGACAGAGTAAGTCCCTACTATAATTTATATGGATAAAGAGCAAAATATAGCAAACCTATAATTGAAGCACAGCGTCGTAAGATTTACTAGACATTGTTTGACATTACTCCTTAAATTCATAACTTTAACATTACCAACTAGCATGGGCCCGAAGGACCCTCGTGAGTTTGATATTACAGCTTCTACACTGACTGTAACTTCCGTAACGCAAAAATAACTAATTGGAAATGATTTAATGCTTTCCTTAAAGAGTTAGTAATAGGAGGTTAGGTAACCAGAATCAGAGTCAAAAATCTTGCCCTAGTAGAAGAACAGCTGGACAAGGCCATAAAAGAGCCCTGCCAAAAAAAAACAAAATTGTTTAACCCAAAAATCACTTTAACGGACTTAAAACAAGGGCAAAAAGGATATTTAAAATAAAACTTACACATATAGAACAAAGAGAAAGAGGCAAAGCATGAAGTGTGGAAACATTTCTATGAAGAAATCACATAATTCTAAAATGTGCTAAAATAAACAAAATAATTGAATAAAAAGTTACCGCGGACGAAGCGGGCCCCATTTAGAAGGGCCTTGAACTGTTACTTTATAAGCACGAGTAACCAAGAGGACCCACGCGGATGGCCTAAGGAGTAGCCATATTGCTCCAATAAGGCTATGGCATTTTGGCAGTAAACACCGTTAGATTCTTACTTTCAGTACATACCCTCTGTATAAAACCAGGCAACAGTAAACAATTTGTCATACGTTGACATTATTCTATTCCCCTTCCTGCTTATGATGTTAGAAAAAAATCGAAGATAAAGCATAAGTTTTAATATATTGACTGTTAACTCTTTTAGTAAGGGTCGATATACCCGTCATCCAGGAAAATCGGCAGATTCGTCTTTAGACGAGTAAACAGACTCCCCCAACATATGTAAGTATGCTAAAACAACCCTAGGGTGCAGAACAATCAGTTCCATCTTCGAAGCAAAAGCATTAAAAGCAAAAGTTAGGAAAGTCCCAAGCCACCGGCAGGGGGGGTCAGGGAGTGTCCGTCGACCCCCCTGGGTTTTTAAAAATTACCTAAAATAAAACAATTCTCGTCTAAATCCTAAAATTTTACAATATCGTCTAGTAATTTAAATGAGTGTTATTACACAGGCCCACAAAAAAAGTGGTGTGTGCTGGGTGTCAAACTTAGATTTTCTGGCGTATTTTTTTTACTTAACACGATTCTGAAATTAAAATTAAGGGTCAAACAGCAAAAAATCAAGAAAACCTCAAAAGACCGACACGGTACATTTACTGGCAGAAACCTGCTACCACGGAATGTTTGGACTATGACTATATAAACTATAAATTTTATAAAACAAAAAAGAGAGCTTTTTAAATCGTTTAAAAAAAAGTTACATAAACAATTTTGATAAGATAAATAATAAAGGAGATATAAACGAAAATGTAATTTTGACAAAAAATTTCAGTCCAAAATAAAAAATATATATTTTTTTATTAATGTGATTTTATTTTTTTTAATAACAAATCTTTTATTTCATTCTTTTAAAACCTAAATCACTCAAAATTTAGAGAAAAAAATCCAAAAATAAAAAAAATATATTTTTAATTTCTTTCCAGAAATATACCTTTTTCATTATAACTATAAAAATATTGTATTTAGACAAAAAAGGTTATGTAACTTAAACTAAAGGTCTTATAAAAATACATGGTTTATATCATGTAAAGTTTTTGTGTATCTTTTATGGTTTTTAAGATATTGACGTTTTAAATTTAAAAAAATCGTTTATATCTGAAATTACGCATTTTCTTAATTATTTGCTGTTTGACCCCCCATTTTGACTTCAGATTCGTGTTTAGTGAAAAAAATACTTCAAAAGATCCCAGTCACACACACTTTTTTTGTGTTTTAAATTTAATTAATTCTAGACTAGTAAATTGACTTATACTTTTTGACCCCCTCTACATTTTTTTTTTGGCGGCGGCCCTGGGAAAGTCTGTGCATAAGGAGAGGTAATAGTATCACAAATTTACTGATCGGTCCTTGCCGACGATCTTCAAATAAAGATGCACAACAGAAGATACTTCCATGCATAGGCAAGTTAAATGTACATCTTTCTTTAGGTTTCGTGACACCAAACGAAATAGGATGGTCAGCTTTTTATTCTTTAAAGGAGTGGTAAGTTTGTAAAAAAAATAAACAAAGATAGTTGTTTAGGTCCGGGAAATATACTTTTTTTATCTTCAAGGATATTTTTCCAAAATTAAGTTTCTATAACGAGTAGTTGCTCTTCTTTCGAACTTAATAACAAATTTTTGCGAGTTTTGGTTTAAACGAAAGTAACAAAAATATATATATATATTTTTTAAATACCATCTGTGTACTTTTCTAGCCTATATGATTCGCCCTAAAATTATGTTTGCAACCATGAGTCACAATGTGACGTTTGCCTTTAAAATGACATTGAAAAAGCATTTGTTCAAATAAGCTTCAGTAGGCCGTGATACGCAGCGTGGATAATTTTAACTGTAGGGTGTTATAATTTATAAAAAAACAGATGATATTTTACAATATGTTTCATTGTCTTGGACTTGGAAAGTTTTAAAGCAACTCGTAATAGTTTGAAAAGTAAAATAGGAACAGCATACTTTTATTTGTCCATTCTATAACACAATTCTACCATTTTTAATAGATTCCATCATCTTCATTGATTTGCCTTAGCAATTATACCAACATTTATAGCAGGATAACCGATTAAAAAATATCTTAACACTGGAGGTTTCAAATCAGGGGTGATCAAATCTATAAAAATGGTAGAAAATTATTGTTTTATAGAATTGACAAATAGGGGCATGATGTTTCTATTCTATTTTTCAGAATATTAGGAGAACTTTTTTTGAAATATGCGAAATCTAGTCACCGTCGACTGACATTAACAAGGCCAAAATAAAGTAAAACCTATTGTAAGATATCATTTGTGTTTTCAAAATCACAGTACACTACACTTTAATAGGTCCCAAGTTTATTTAAATAAATTATTTTTTGACGCCATTTAATAAGCAAATGTCACACTGTTATAGATGATTAAAAAAACTTAAGGTAAAGGTGATCGCTTAGAAAAACTTACAGGGCGGTATTCAAAAATAAGGAGTTTCCGGTTTAAAATACAAATTTAAAGCTTGCCCATTAAAACAAATATATGGGCTATGTTCATTGACAAGATACAGTTTTAAAGTAAGAATCTAAAACGATAATTATAACCATAAAAGTATTAAATTATTAGTGATTTTTATATAAAAACAAACCTTGTACAATTTCTTAGTAACAGTCAAAAACAAAGTGACTATTTCTGAGAAATTTCACAAGGTTTTTTTTTTAATATGAAAATCAATAATAGTTTTATACTTTTCTGTTAATAATTATCGTTTTAAATTCTCACTTTAAAACTGTATCTTGTCAATGAACATAGTCCATATATATTTTTTGAAAGATTATATCATTAATATAGTAATAAGATAATAAAAACTTTTATTTATATTAAGAAATAAAACAACTTATTCTTTTTTTTATATTTAAGGGCTTTTGTAGTCTACGTATTCAAAAATTATCCATATTATATTTATAACATATGCAGTTTCACTTAAAATGGAATAAGTGATAGTAATGTTAGTAATTTTGTTTTGGATAAAAATTAAACTTTATTTTATATCAGCTTTATTTAAAAAAAAAATATTTTTTTAGGTATGGTAAAAAAAATATTTTACAATGACTAAACTTTGTCCACATGTAAAAGAATAACATTAAATTGTGGGCTTAAAAAAATTCAGGCAGATTGAAAATCAAGTTTAAGGGTAAAAGTTTATTAGTTGTGAAGTAGGGTGGAGTGAAAAACCTAACTTTTTATATCCTAAACGCCTATATGCGGAAAAGTGGTGGACTAAGTGATAATAGTTCCCTGCAAAATCTTAAGTCGAAAGGATCACGTTTAGCGGTGCCCCCATCACTTTTAATTTTTGCCGCCGGCTGCTAAGAAACGAAGCCGCCAAAACCGGTTTAATTAGTTTTCCAGCGACTGTTGTTTGGGTGCGCATGTGTCTAAGCTTTTAATCTTTTTTTTTGACAAATTAATTTCTAGACGTGTACTTGTGTTTTGATTACCTTTTGGTATTATTTAGCGAATTTTAATATTTGAACTTTTGTATAAAATATGCCAAATACTAGGAAAGACACTAAGTGCCCTGTATTAAGAGCTTCGTCCGAGGAATAATGTGTTACCAACATATGCATGTGTGATGAAGAATTTTTCTTATATACGTCAAAAGTTAATTAATGCCGTTCAAAAGAAAGCAGAACCTACCTTAGGTAACATTGCAGCCATTTTAATAGCGGAGCTAAAAGTTGTTTGGGCTAATGCGTCTATTCCCGTGGTGACAGACCAACATATTTTACACATGATAAGAAATATCACGAAAAGTTAAGGAATCTTAAAAAAAAACATAAATCACGTTATAATGATACTCTTATACAAAAAAATCATTTAAAGACATTGCAGAAAAAAAACTTTTTGAAATTTCATCTTGCGAGTGCGTGAACTTTTTCTTATGTAAATATATAAACAAAGTGCCAATTAGGGAAAGAGAATTTCTAGTAGACCAAAGAAATGGGAGGAACATGCTTATTGGCTCCATTGTTCTGGTAGTCACTCAAAACATTAAGCGATCCTTACATCGAAAAGACTTAAAAATAAGATCGCTACCTTCAACCTCTACCTCAAATGTGCTACCATCAGATGGTGGAGAGATAGTTAAACGTGATAACAGCTCTAATGCAAAGCAGAACGCTATCTCGCAAGTAGTAGGATGTTCTAAACAAACGCGTATAAAATTACCAAGTCTCGCACAAGCCTGCAGTTAAGTGGGTGTTTCTGATAGATCCACAGCTATTATTTTATCTGCTGTATTAAAATATACTGAAGTGTTAACTACAAAAGACACTTTAAAAATAATGGATGGAAGTAAAAGAGGTATTTTTACAAGCAATTTATTTCGATGGACGAAAAGATAACACCCTGGCTCAGCGTTTAATTGGGAATAAAAACCACAGAAGCACAATTATCAAAGAACATATTGTAATCGTTTCAGAACCAGGATCCAAATATTTTGGTCATATAACCGTTCTAAGTGGCACAGCAAAATCCATTACCGGCCACATAATACAGTTTTTCAAGCAACTATTGGATTTTACAAACTTAGTTGCTATTGGATGCAATAGAACTGCTGTAAATACGGGAATTTACAATGGTGTCATTATAAGACTGGAAATTCACATTGGAAGGCCACTGCAGTGGTTCATTTGTTTGTTGCACGCAAATGAACTTCCTTTGCGTCATTTAATAAAACAGCTAGATGGGAAACTACTGGTCCCTCTGGGTTTTCTAGCGCAATCGGAAACAAATTATAATCTTGCGAAAATATACCGGTCGTAGATTTTTAAAATATTTCCACTAAACTTCCTGAAATCGATTTTCAATTGTTAAGCATGGACCAAAAATATTTATATGAAATATGCTTATCTATATAGAACAGTAACGTATCGGAAGATTTGGCCAACACACTATCAGGAAATAAGCCCCCAATAACTAAACAATTTTCTGTCAATAAACCTAAAGAAATGATCTCTAATGGTCCTAACCCAATGTCACTTTTAAATGTCCCTTGTCATTCCCAAGCTGTAGAAAGATGTGTTAAGTTAGTGACAGAAGCCTCATCTTCTGTTTGCGAAAAAGAGGCAAGCGATGGATTTATTAGATGTCAAATAGCTTCCCAAGAAATTTTTCCAAAATTTGAGACTAAATCAGACTTTTTAAATGCCTTGATTTAAAGGGCCAGAACAGCTAAGAAGGGTGGGTGGGTGGGTGGAACTCGACATGCAGCCACCTCCTCGTTGTGAGTTCTGGGTTGTTTCATTTTATAACGAGCAAAGAGCTGCATAAATTGTAAATATTTATATGTTTATTTATTGCGATAAAAGTGGTATTTTGGAAGAGCTTGGGGCACCGAAAAACATTATCATATCAGGCTCAGTTTTTTTACATGAAATTTACCTTACATGTAGCCACTTTTCCGCATACAGGAAAAAACAAATTAGAGAAAAAAATTTTTTTTGCCATTTTCGCTCCACCCTATTGTGAAGAATCTATCTCTCTTTTCTACGTGTGTTTACAACCTCTGATCTGAAGAATAATTCAGTACAATTTCTCCTTTGACAGCTGATAATAGAAAACAAAAAGTGTCACTCTGATGCGTCCCTTTTGGTACAGTCAATCTGCAGAAGTTCTAAACTAATCAGTTTTATGTTCATTATCCTTAAAGTGCCTACGTTATGTAACCTGCTGTCTGCAGAAGTATTTTTTTTAACAAACCTTTAAATCTTTAGAACCTACATTAACAAACAGCCTTTTATGTCACTTATGGTAAGATAATCAGACTCCTTGATATTGCAGTCCTAGGAAAGAACCCAAAGGGCTGAAAACATTCTAGACACTTGGTAACTCTGCAAAAAGCAATAATTGTTTCCTTTATCAATCAGGTAAAGAATATTAGAAAAACTTAAATGTTTTAACGCGCAAGCATCCGCATTTACTACACATCTTAATAACAGTTGATTTTAATAGGACCATGTCGCCAAGCATAAAACGATTTATCGCAAAAAATTATTATGAAATTCTTGAAAATTATTGTAGTTTTATATAAATAGTAAGTGCAAGCAACCCTTTTACAACTATCTTTCTGCACCTTCTTAAACAAACAATGTTACCACTTTACTAACATGGACAGCAACAAACAGTACTAAACTGATACCCTGGGGGCAAGTTGGGGATCCATGCCTAATATGATCCTGACTGCCCTCTCCCCCTGAAATGTCAGGCAATCCTTTAAATAACTTTAACCTTACTATTTGCCTCTAAGCCTTTTCTTTTCTAAAAGCATATCGCTTTTAAATTTAAAAAGATATATATACAACTAGATGTATCACCGGCCAGATTTGTGTGTCTTCCTTTGTAATATGCCGCAGACGCCTTGCTGCCATATTTCAAAGTCCATAGTCTTTAAATGATAAATATAAAATATTTTATTATATATTATTATTTTTCCCATATATTACAGTTCACTGAGCCTCACAGCTTGATAAATTATTTAGATTTTAAAATTGCACATTTTTTTTTTAAATCTGCATTTGCCAAAGTATTTTCCACACTATAGCCATTTTAGCCATTTTGTACAATCTGTAAAACACGTGGAAAAAACGATTGTTTTGGCATCATAGCATCGTCCAACCATCGTCAAGGAGGTGCTGCCTCTATAAAATATTAAACTATTTGCCAAGTTAAAACGATATCTGTAGGACGCGAATAAAAATTATACAGAATCCGCTAGGCCACGATTTTACAAAAGTGTGTAGTTAATATACAGTGGCGGCGTAAAAATAAATACCTTCGGTTTATTAATTTAAAATCAACAACTCGTATGTGTTACAAAGTAAAGAATATTAGGTCGAAAACATCAATTTAAAAATAAGATACGATTACATTAAGAATAAGAAACGATTATTTTAGTTAATTAGTCATTAGAAATGGCGCTTGCTAATATTAATCTAATTTAACGAAATAAATCTGACTAAATATATTATATACTAACATGACCGTTTTAAAAAATATTTTATTATTAGAATTCTACATTATCCCTGATGAACAGAGGCTAGGAAAGAATTTTAGAAAACTGACCCCTAAAGAAGAAAAATAGGGGGTAAAAGTTTGTATTAAACTTCAATATTTCTAGACTTAGAAATATGAAAATTGGTATTTTGGCTTTTGATTATGATTAGAAATAATATGTTTTTAATATTTTTTAAATTACATCTGTTGAGAAGGTTAAAATGGGGATGAAAGTTATATGTACCGAAACATTATCATGTTTAAAGTTGTAAAAATGGTAATAAAGTTGGTAATTAGAATTCTGATTACCCAAAAAGATATGACACGTTAGCTAGGAAAGGATTTTAGGAAACTTCCCTCCCCCTAAAAGAATGGGGGAGGGTAAAAGTTTTTGTGGAATTTCGTCATTTCTAGATTCAAAAGTATAAAAATTGTTATGTAGGTTATTAATTACGATTACAAATTATTTGTTTTAACATTTAGAGAGGGGTAAAAGTTTATAAAGAAAAATTGTCATTTTTAAAGTTGTAAATGTGGCAGTTGGTAATTATGTTTCTAATTACGCAGAAAAATAGAAGACGTCAGCTAAGTAAGTATTTTAGAAAACTTTCCCCCCAAAGGGAATGGAGGAGGAAAGTTTAATTCGAACTTTGTTATTTCTGGACTTAGAAGTACGAAAATTGTTATATAGGCTATTAATTACGATTAAAAATTATCTGTTTTAACCTTTTTGTAATTACGTCCCTTGGGGGGGCAAGGAGTTTGGTTAAAGTTTGTATAAAAAAATAAACATTTTTAAAGTTGTAAATATGGTAGTTGATAATTAGGCTTCTGATACCCAGAAAAATAGAAGACGTGAGCTGAGAAAGGATTTAAGAAAAGTCCGCCCTAAATGGGTAAAAGGGACTGGACTTAGAAGTATGAAAATTATTGGAATGTTGGCTATTTATTACGATCAAAAATAATCTGTTTTAAAATTCTTAAAATTACATCCCGTGTGGGGTTGAAATGGGGATGAAATTTTTATTGAAAAAGTCGTTATTTTTAAAGTTGGTAATATGGGAGTTAATAATTCTGCTTCTAATTACCCAGAAAAATAGTGGATGTCAGCTAAGAACCGTGGGGGGGGGGTGAAAATTTGTATAGAACCGCATTCATATTACAAAATATTAACAAACGAAATACAATAAAATAAAATTTGTTCCATTGCACGACACGCGCTACACCGCGTAGTGTGTGACAGAAGACGAAGTGCAGGGAGCGTAATGTGATGTGATGTGACGCGATATAGTAGGAGGTGAGGCAGGAGCAATATTCCGTGAAAACGGGAAAAATCAAAACAGAAATGTGTAGTCCACGCGGGCGAAATACTTGATATATATATATATATATATATATATATATATATATAATATATATATATATATATATATATATATATATATATATATATATATATATATATATATATATATATATATATATATATATATATATATATATATATATATATATATATATATATATATATATATATATATATATATATATATTATAAATTATATATAATAAGGGAAAGGTCCCTTACTCATTCATTTATTCATACACTGACTTATTACGAAAAGTACGTCAGCTAGGAATAAATTTTAAGAAACTTATTCCCTTAAGGGGGATGGGGAGAGAAAGTTTGTATTGAACTTCGTTATTTCTGGATTAGTAGTATAAAAATTGGTATGTAGGCTTTTGATTACAATTAAAAATGATCTGTTTTAATATTTTTTAGATTACATCTGCTGGGTAGCTTAAAATGGTGACGAAAGATATAGGTACACAAAAATTGGAATTTTTGAAGTTATAAATATGGCAGTTGGTAATTAGACTTTTGATTACTCAGAAAAATAGGAGACTTCTAGGAAATTTCTCTCCCCTAAGGGGGTAGAATGGGGGAGGGGGTAAAAGTTAGTTTAGAACTTCGTCATTTCTAGATTCAGAAGTATGAAAATTGTTATGAAGGTTATTAATTACAAAAAAAAATTATCTGTTTTACCATTTTTGAAATTACATCCTTTGGGAGTTTAAAATGAGGATAAAAGATTGTAACGAAAAATCTTTACATTTTGAAGTTGTTAATATGGGAGTTGGTAATTATGCTTCTGAACTTCGTTATTTCTGGATTTAGAAGTATAAAAATTGGTATGTGGGGTATTAATTACGATTGAAAATTATCTGTTTTAAAATTTTTGGAATTTCATCTCTCTGAGAAAAGGGTTAAAATGGGGATAAAAGTTCATATAGAAAAATAGTCATTTTTAAAGTGATAAATATTAATGTTTTTGATTAGGCTTTTAATTAACTAGAAAAATAGAAAATGGAAGTATTTTTGGAACTTCATCCCCTGAGGGGTTAAAAAAAAAGATGAAAGTTGTATGAGAAATAAGTTCTAACTCATTTACAAATGCCATTTATATTATAAAAAATAAAAACAAATAATAATGCTCCATCGCATTACGCGCGCTACGCCGCAAATTGTGTGACAAAAGACGGTGGGCGAGGAGCGTGATGTAATGTGACGTAAGGGAGTGTAAAGGGGGAGAGATACCTGAGGGCAGACGCACGTCATTGACGCACGTATCGAATGTATAAAATTTTTGCTATAGAACTAAAAAAAAATTGCAAAAATCGCGTAGTCCACGAGGGCGAAGCAGCAAGCGAAATGCTAGTGAGGTAGTATAAATTTCAAGAATTCATTGGTAAAAACCAAATGCAAAGGTGGAAATAAATACACGTAAATGAGATAATAAAAATATCTCCTTCACGTGTTATTTTTATTTCTAAATTAAAATTTACATACGTTCATTATTTTCAGATTTTTTTTTGCCAAATATCTTATTTTTTAAGTATTGTGTAGGGATCCCACATTATATATATTTTTTCAAATATAATATGACATGCAAAACTTAAAAGAAATTTTGCCTTAATAAATTAGTAAAACCGAAAATGGACGTTTGTATGAGAAATACGTAAAGGCTCAATTACAAAAGCCATTCATATTGGGACATATTAACAAGAAAATATAATAAATAAAATTGCTCAATCGCACGCCGCGTAAATAAATTTCAAAAATTAATTGGTAAAAACCAAATGCAAAGGTGTAGATAACACGCGTAAAGGAGATAAAGAAAAAGGCCATAAATTTTAGTTAAACTGTTTATATTTAAATAATAAATGGTCAAGCGCATGTCTAGTTACATTCATAACGTAGAATTGCGAATAAAAAATGTTCGTCTTATCCATATGAAATATTATTTTTTACAAATAAGACTATTATTTATTAAAAACATAAGTTATTTTGGTAAACAGTAATTTGACTTTTAACATAAATAATTTATTAATAATAAAAATGCACAACTGTATGACCTAAAAGAGTAACCTATGAACCTGATGGTCAATAGTCTCATACTACTTAAACCATTGAGAGTATGTCTAAAAAAGACAGCCAACGCTTGCAGGCACTTGCCTTCCAAAAATCATTAAATATTCCTTTTTTAAATTTGCCTATAAAACAATTACAGTTTTTATAGGTTTGTTTTAATCCCGGAAAATACATTTATTGTACGTTCACATGGCAGCCGTTTCTTCCAACCGATGGGTGACAGTGAATTACACGATTCCTTTTCTGTTCCAACCAAACTTTTTTGGGTTCATTCTTTGGTTGGGGATCTAAATGACTTTTCGGAAAAGGTTTACGAACAGTCATTTCGATTTCAATAAAGGTTCCATCTTGAAGTATACAACTGTAGATATAGTATTTAAGGTATATTAATTCTACCTAAAATTTAAAAATGAAGTTTAAAAGTAGCAATTGTCCAAATAATTGTCAATTATTGTTTGAGTAATACTAATTTATAAATCCTTAATAAAACCGTTGGTAACTTTTAACCCGCAGTGCCGCAGATATACATTTTTGCCCGCAGTAAATATAAGAATAAATAAAAAAAAATGTAAATATTACTTGCTAAAAGGCTTCAAGTCTAGAAACTTTAATTTTAATATAAATCTCTGTTTCAGCATGATTTTCTTGCAATAAACTTTGAGCACAAATAAAAAAAATCTGCCTCTATTAATTAAAAAGAAACAATCATTAATATAAATACACAGACAGATCCGTAAAAAACTTGCCAAGTCAAAAAAGAACTTGGTCTTATATAAGATCTTAGAACTTTATGCGGCCGCAATTTTTGGATTAAGAACTTGGCCCTTAGTTTACAGAACTGTTGTTGGTATGATTTATTACTACAATAGTCTATTATTATACCCATATTTAGATACTTACCAAAACTCATTTTTAAAAACTAATTAAATTGCAACACCGTAACACAAATCAACACTAACTTAAAATTCAGTACACCAATACCCGTAAACCTGCACACTTATTAAATATTTTGTCTAAATACTAACATTTAGAGATACTTATACCGACGAAAAAGTTTACGTACTAAAAACTATTTTATATACCATAAATTATCTCACACTTTGCGGCACTTTTTTTGCGTTACAAACGCCTTCCGACAATTTTACTGGAAAATACGCGGCAAAGTCTTTGTGTATAGGCGCATGCAATAGCAAACAATTTTGCCAATTTAAATATAGCAAAGGTACAAGGGTTGTAAAAAAAAAGATTTTATTTAGAACTAAAAGGGCGCCAATGATCCGTATATGGGGCGTTGATGAGCCTTAAAGATTTTATTTATGTTATGCAGTTAGCACTCTTGGCCTAATCAACGTACTTAATTTTTTTTTAATTACTGCGATTTCTGATTAGCGGTAAGACAAATTCGGGTGTCGCCGGATTTGTTCTACTTTAAAGAGTATCCGGGGAACGTCTGAGAGAAGTTTAAAAAATGTCTGGGTAAAACCCGAACACTTTTTCGTGTCAAAAGATCCATTGAAAGATAATCAATAAAACTGTAGCAAATTTCTGTTGAAAAAGAAATACATATTTGTTTAAATTAAAACTGATTAGTTTACTTTTAAATTCCAACTAATAAATAGTTTTGGGTTTTAAGTGCCCAATTTGTAAAACTAGATAACAGCTGTAAAAAAATTGTGTAAATGATAGTAATATTTTTATTGTAAATAGTTTTTTTAAGGGGTGTCTAGAAAAAATAAAATTCTACCCAAATGTCCAGGATTTCTAAAGTTTTTTCAGGCGTGCATAAAATGTATTTTGCTTACTAAAAAAAACATCATTCAATCTTTTCTCGAACAAAAAAAAGTTTTGGCGTAATTATCATTTTAAGTTCAGGCCCTTTAAATTTGTCGTCAGACCAAAAAACCATGTGACGACACAAGGGTTGACGAGTTCATTCAGAGCAAAAAAAAAATCCATCGCGTTTCTGTATTCCGATTGAAAATAAAGTGGTTTATTGTCAAATAAATATGCAATATAATAAATGAAAAGGTTAATTATATCTTTAAAATCCATCGCAATAACCTCAAAATAAAATATACATTTAGCAAAAAAACAGGTTGAAACTCCAAAAACTGCTCATTATCGTTTGAGAAAAACACCTCGTAAGTAATCATAATTACCGACTTCTTGAACCAATGCAAAACATTTTTCTTAATGAATTTTTGTCAAACGAAAATGAACAGATTGTAGTATTTTATGTTTTAAATCAGTCTTTCTCAAAGTGGGCGATAACGCCCCTTGTGGGCGCTGAAGGCTATGAGGGGGGGCGGTAAGGGGTCCAGAAAAAATGGGGGGCGCTGATGTGATTTAAAGGGGCGATGGGTGATTTGTAACTTCACCTATTTCATATTTTAAAATTCACTGAAATTAAAATCCTTCTAAATACTACACAACATCCATTTATTAGTTCATATTTATATTCTATTTTATTGTATAAATCTAAACTAAAAATATATAAAATATTTAATATTTTTAATGCGTTCAAAGCGCTATTTATATCTTAAAATATTTAGTAATAGGTATCAAACACTAAAAAGTATTCATGTCTTTAAGTGTCGCAGGTGAGGTCTCCACCTTCGAAGACAAGTGTATAAAAATAGGTATATTTATTGTTGTGGCAAAAATATGTTGTATATATATTTTTGGTTGTGGCTTAGCTAAGCACTTGCCTAATGCGGGATTTTTTAATGAACCTAATCCAGTAAAAATAAAGAACAAATATATTGAAATTAAAAGGTTCAAATATAATTCACACATTCATTTGTGCAATCCTGTATTATCAATAGTCCGTCAACGTTCGTGCGGTCTGTGTTTGCGGAGTGCAGGTGCAGGAAGGGACAAATCCCAAATACACAGCCGCGGCTCGCGACCGACCAGCGACTGACGTGACGTTCCGCCGCTCGCACGCATCGCTCTCGCTTGCTCTCCCGCCACTCCGCCCGCTACCCCGATACTCTTAATATTGTAAAGTTGTACTATTATTGCTCAATGTTGAATATTGTTTATTTTGAATTAAAGTTACTCCTAATATTGTAAGGTTGCATTATTACTGCTCTGTCTGGTAAGAAAAGTCTCGTTTAGAATATAGGTTTAATTAAACTTCAGGCGAGACTAATATCTTATTGGGATTTTTAAGGTGAAAAAAATGGGGGCACTACAAAATAATTGATTTTCAAAGTGGGCGTTAGACGAAATAAGTTTGAGAACCTCTGTTTTAAATAAACAATTAAAAATTAAAAGTGTTTCAGTATTTCGCTTTCATCCGAGATGTATATTAAAACTAAGCCCCGGTCGCCTTTGTCGATCAGGCTTTGTAAATACGTGAGATTAGCCCCCAGTTACGAAAATATCATATTTATATACAAACTTTCATTCACATTTTAACCCCACCCCCTCCTAAGGTTTTAATTTCAAAATTTTTAAAACAGATCATTTTTAATCGAAATCATTCCAATTTTTATACTTCTAAGCTCCGAAATGATGAAGTTCCATTCACACAAACTTACATCCCCCATGCTACCCGTCAAGAGCAGGAGTTTTCTAAAATACTTTCTTAGCTATCATCTCCTATTTTTCTGGGTAATTAGAAGCCTAATTATCAACTTGCCTATTTAGAACTTCAAAAATGACAATTATTATATACAAATTTTTATCCCCCTTTTTAACCCCCAAGGGATGTAATACAAAAGTGTTAAAACAGGTCATTTTAGTCGTAATCAATAGTCTATATACCAATTTTTATACTTTTATGACGAAGTTTTATAGAAACGTTTACCCCTCATTGTACCCCTATAGGGCAAGAATTTTTGTAAAATCCTTTCTTAGCTAACGTCTACCATTTTTCTGGGTAATCAGAAGCCTAACTACTATCTGCTATATTTACAACTTCAGAAATGACAATTTTTTGATACATATCATTCTCATTTTGACCCCTCCGCCCAAGGGGAACTTAGCCCCGTTTGCCTCTGTCGATCAGGTCTTGTGAATACGTGAGTTCAGCCCTTTGTGACGAAGATAGCATATTTTTATGCAAACTATTATTTCCATTTTAACCCTTCACCCTCTCCCAAAGGTTGTTTTCAAAATATTAAAACGATCATTTAATCCTAATAGCCTACCTACGAATATTTAGACTTCCTAAGTCCAGAAATGGCGGCATCCGACACAAACTCTCACCCCCTATGCTTTTTTTGGGGAGGAGCGTTTGTAAAATCTTCTTCTAGCTAACGTCTTCCATTTTGCGGGGAAATTAAAAATCTAGATACCAACTTCCGTAATTACAACTTTATAATTAACAGTTTTTCTATTCAAACTATTATCCCCTTTTTAACAACCAAAAAGATTTAATTTCAAAGATGTTTATATATATATATATATATATATATATATATATAATATAATATATATATATATAAAATATATATATATATATATTTTAATATATATATATATATATATATATATATATATATATATATATATATATATATATATATATATATATATATATATATATATATATATATATATATATATATATATATATATATATATATATATATATATATATATATATATATATATATTTGTATAATAATAGCAATACTTTACTGTATTATTTAAAATGTCTTATATAATAGTTTTTTTTAACACACCCCATTTACAATAATAAATAAAAAGCATATTAGTATATTATTTGTGTTGTGCCGACAACGTCTTTCTCTCCTGCAAAGCAAGTCTGCCTCTGGCGGGTATATGCTTGAAGGGTTTTGCTAAAAATGTACTGCACTGGCACTTTGATGAAACGTCCCTGTTAAATCTGTCTGCACCATCTTACGGTCATTTTTAGTACTAAGCGGCCATCGATTTCTTTGTTCAAAGTAAGTAGATTCTAAGCTTCGGAATAGCGGTTTTAGCGCTTGCAGCGTCCATGTGTCGAAGTACGAAATTTACACCAACGCCGTCTGGTATCGATACTTCGAACCCAGACCGTCAAGGAGTTATATGGGGGCTTTACCAGAGTGATTAATCTAGTTGTATATATATTTTTGACTGAAGTCATAATAATAATACTTTCCACTTTACCGAAAGTTCTGCGAAAATTGACTTTCTTATTAATGGTACTTCAAAAATATTGATAGCATGCCGTGTATTAAACCTTAAAATTAAATTATACATAACTTTCGGAACAATTTTGTCCACAGAGGCTTTTATCTAAGGCTAATAATTTTTAAGTTATATGGATACTTTTGTTTTTCCATATAACATTTTCTTAAAAACCCACAAAGATCGCTATTGAATAAAAAGTTTTATATTAGATATTGTTCAGATGACATTCCCAAGTGTTCTTGAAGTGGTTTTGCAGCTTTGATAACCATATTTAGTAAAGGTAACAAATTACTAAGTTTTTCCTTTCTCTCAGTTATTTCTAAAAAATAGTTATAAAGTCATAACACAGATTTTATTACTAAAAGTTAAACGTATAATTATGTTTAAATTAAAGAATATTACAAAATCACAATAAATATGAAAAAATTCTAAATATGTAACTACAAAACATATGTGAAAAATACCTGCAACAACTTTTTTTTCTTTTCCTCCAAAACTTTACATTCTTCAGCTAAACTATGTAGAATTCGACAATTAAAAAATATACGCAACTTCCGGCGGAAGTGATACGCCGATGTTATTAAATCCCATATCGGCATCGGATAATACAACATATTATTCTAAAATTTGATAGCATTATGATTAAAAAATAATAATAACTGACTTGTTCGTCGTAACCCGGTATAATGGCGAATTTAAAACAAAGATAAATCTAAATATAAACAAATAACCAATAAAAGGTCAAGGGTTAAATGCTTTATTAATTATTCTTTATACAATTAAAAAAACTTCCTGTTTCTGTAGTCTAATTCACAGTAAATATAAAAGGCAAATGACCAGTTAAGTCTGTATTTTTAGGAAAAACAACGAATTTGTATTTTATCAATTACACACATTGCGTTATTATAAAACCAATAAAAATATAAAAAATAAATAGTTAAAGTTTTATTGTGTCATAATTGACACGCAAGCATCTTTGAGCATAGTGGTTCACTCTTCAAATTTTAGCTTAACGAAAGCGTGTTGATAATGTATCTATTTGCATATATTTACATCATATAACTACACATTCATTTGGTAAAGTAAATTGGGTTTAAGATACTTTAATATACACTGACGCAGGTAGAAAATATCTAATTTTTAACAAAGGGGTACAAATAACAGGCTTGTTCTTTTACCTGCCTATAATAGCAGCATTAATTTGGAAAACGATAAAAATAAAGTTACGCATTTATTATTTTTATACTAGCTACCACCGACTTTAATCTTCATATCATCTGATTTTTAAAAATAATAATAGTGCCTACATAATGTATTTTACAATACCCAAATTATATTGTATTATTATCTTTAGAGTTAATGCAAAATTAACTCCAAGAGTTAACTGGTCTTGCGTTCCAGATCTGGAACTGCTGGTTGTTCGTGGGCCACGACTTTAGGATCATATTATTGAGACCAGTGCATGTTTTTCGGTAGTAGAATTACTTAAGATTTTCTAGATTGCGTCTACTGCAGGCGAATTCTATAGCACCATAAAAAGAAATTTCCTGTCCATAATAGGAAATCTTTTTAAACCTAACTCAGTAAGTTTTCTTGGCTATAATCGGATTTCGAATGGCTAGTTCGGGTTATAGAAATAGAAAGACAAGCCAGGGTCTTGCTACGATTCGTTCTCTTTCTAGCTCATAAAAATGTACATGAGATTATCTCTGTCATTACTTTACTTATTTTTTTCATTTTATTTTGAACTTTTGAAGTGATCCTAACCTGCAAATCATTGTTTACTTATGGGTTTATTTTTCAAGTCATGTTTTAATTATTTGAATTACATTTAATTATCTAAAGTGTTGTAAAGTTTATCTTGAAACAAATAAGTTAAGTTGAAGGTCTGTAACTACATTCCGCCAAAAGATCATCATATCACCTCTATTTTTTACAAAGGACTTAGCGAAAACATGTCCTAGTGTAAATCTTAATGTATTATCTTAAAAAGAAGCTATCAAGATTTACAAAAAGTTAAAATGTTAAAAAAGAGCAAAGCTTAAAGGTTTTGATAATGGAAAATCTGCTACTATCGGTAAATCTTTTCATAGATTGTGCATTTTTCCACAAAGCAATTTTTGTTTTCATGTTGAATAATATACTATATTTCCGGTAACGAAATTCAACGAGCCACTTAGAAAAAATGATACAGAGTACCAATTAGTGATAGAAGAAAAAAATCTTTCTAACTTATTTCTTGTCTATTTCTATTTCTATTGAATTAAAGAGTTTGCCTGCTGCAGTGTTTACATTCTTTTGGGCAAGGCTTTCTTAAAGTATTTTTCATGATTCAGTCCTCTAGAATATTTAATTTTAAAATCGTATTTTTAAAAGCGTTGATAGCATCGTGCCCACGATTCTTAAACTGAAGCAACCATTTAAGTGATGCATGGTTCGTTTCTGTGTGCAACTTATGTCCATAGGGGTATTAATAAAAGTGTTTCAGTATTTTGACAAAACAACTTAAAGTTCTTTTCTAGCCACACAACATTTTCGTTCAGATTAAAAACGAACTTAGGACAACATTAAAGGATTAAATGGTGGCTTTTTATATTTTATATTACTTGCTTTATAATCTTCATTCCACCCATAGCTTCCCACTAAGCAAAAAACATCTGTAGCATGTTTTGTGACGTTATTTAAAAGTAACTGTAATAACGTTTCATTTTAAACGTTATTTTATCATGCTTGTTTCGTTTTCTTGAATTGTTATTCATAATTTCCGTCTCCTTAACATACCCTTGTAAACATATTTAGTATATTATGAAACAAACATTTTACTTACGTAATTTTTATGTACTCCTAGTATAACGTTAACGTGTGCCATGTAGAGAATGGTCTTTTAAATACAAGTTCGTTACGTCTCTTGATGTACATCTTAGATACGGATATAATTTGTAAAAATAGGTAATGTTATTAGTGTAACGTTATAATAATCATTTAACTCTTTACGGAATCGTTACATTAACTAGATTTCGCCTTGGAAATGTAACTAATTAACAAACCGACCTCGTTTATTTAAAAGTAGCCCAGGCAGATATTTTTCGGTTTTATAAGAACGACGCCATTAACTTAGGTGAAGAATTGTTTGGCCATAACCTTACTATTATTCCTATTTTCCCGCATTTTCTGTGTAGGACGCGTCAGTAGGACTTAGGACAAATTAACCCTTTTTAATTCTTTTTTCCTTTCGTATTTTGTGTTCTGTGTTTAGGACGCGTAAAAACTAAAAGCCAGTGGTAAATTGTGGTGGTCAAGAGACTATATTCAAGAAAATATGGATCGCAAAGTAAGTATATTACAATTTTGTTCTACTATATATAGTTTAGTTTTCATGTTGCATAGGTATAGGTAAACCGACCAAAAATCCCGCTTTTGGAGATCAGGTTTTTAAGGTAAAGTCTAGGAATCTGGCATTCCTCGTTTTGTTAAGATAAAGTTACCGTCTGCTCGAAATTTTGGGGTAATAATTCTCGATCTTGTTTTAAGATATCGCTCAGGGACTGATCTGCCATCCCCTGGATATAAATTCAAAGTAGAATGGATTGAAATCAGGTCGCTTTATACCTACGTAAATTCTTTTTAGAGATTTAAGTAGTAATTTAGTTATTTTAAATTAATTAAATGCTTTGGTTGAAATAATTACTAAGAGGGAGACATGAAAAAGCTTCATAAGGGGCCCATCCAAAAAAAAGAAGGAAGAGCTACCAGACGTAAGGAAAAGACTTTGCATAACGGTAGGGGCTAACAGGGCACGATAATTAAGAACACCTAAAAGAAGGCTCATACATTGGGGACCCAAGTTGAAGAATGTGCGACGAGAGGGAAGAAAACAGCCTACTATATCTTGTGGAATGTGAACCATTTAATCCAAAAAACAGGCATTTTTGGGCAACCGAAAAACCCACAGGAAAATCAAACCAACAGGCTCGGGTATCGGACTTTTTAGAAGGAAAAAAGACTAATGGGGGGGATTGGAAAAGATAATTTTGGGGATAAGGCACAAATACCCAAGATTTTGCGTCCGGTAGTAATCAAGAGGCCCAGGGAAGAAGAAGAGTGCTTAAAAGGTTTTTTTTGTAGCTTTTATGCAAATCAGAGTCATCTTTTGTGCTTTGGTTCAAACCTCAGTATTCTATTTTTGGTATATTAAATTATTTGCCAGCAAAAAAAATAAACTGGATGCATATATATTTTGTCATTTTT
>JAHBCN010002578.1:0-88248 GCA_019359885.1 Listronotus oregonensis
GTAAACTAGTTTTCATTTGATTACTCTAACTCTCGAAGTAGTGAAGGTAAATACATTTTAATCACAAGACTTAAAGTTGTTTGTTTATAAACACAACCATAAAACCATTGTTAATTTCTCAAATCAGTCTAAAACGCGTTTGGTATAAAAATCAAATACGGAAACTATTTACACTTAGTTCCACTTTTTCGTCCTACACTCACCTACTCTGTCCTACTTTGAACTTGATAAAAACAGACCTAAAACGAGACCTATCGGTGGCGCGCAGGCGCGCTTGTGCTTCGCAGAAATTGTGCAGAAATTCCGCCATTTTCTATAATTTAATTTGTTGTGCGTCACACAAAGTAGCTATACGAAATTAGTGTCTAATTTTTTAGTAGAAAAAAGTTAAACTAGTGAATAAATTTTTCGTTATGGGGGCTGTTTTAGGCCTTTGTTCAGCTGCTCAGGTAAGATTTATTACCTGTTTATCCAGCACTGTTTTTTTATTTATTTACAAAGGAATTGCAGGTAATAAATAGAAAGCAACTTTCTAGAGGAGGTCGTTTGTTTTTAATCTATTATATTATGTAGTATTTTCATAAATTTACCTACTTCAGCAGCTGATGTGAGGTCCTCTGGTTTTTTCAGCATACAGTGCATCCTCGCTTTTGTGAAAAGCAGTCATGAAAGAATACCTTTACCTCTTCAGAGCAGTGATTTTCTTGTTTGATTTCTTTTTAAACTTCTGCATGTCTGCACAGTACAAACTCTTAAGGCTTTGTGACCGTGCTACTGGGCACACTTTTCAATTCCATAAAGCCAATTTCCCGGAACTTAACAGATTTTTTACAAGCGGAAGTTGATTGGTCCTTTATAGGCGGCTACGACGACGTTGACGCGATTGTGCAACGGTTCTACGACATTGTTGAAGATGGTATAACTCAATTTGTTCCGAAAAAGCGTATAAAAGGGCAACAAATATCCCGTTTGGTTCGACGCCACGCTCCAAAACTTATAACCGAGAAAAAAATAAATTATACAAAAGGTAGAAAACAAAGAACACTTTGCCTTTCCGATTATATGGTTTACTCCAGTAAAAGACGTGAAGTGCAATTTCGTACTGCGACAATTGTTATATGATGTTTGTCACAAAGTCGAACTGCTTACCCTGATAATGTAAAATATTTCTGGTCGTATATTAAAAATTTAAAACAAAGTTTTTGAGGTTGCCCAACTTAATGACATATAACGGTTTTTGGAGCTCCAGAGATCCATCTGAAATAACAACTGCAACCTTTGCAGAACACTTTCAAACGTGCTATTCTGTTCCTGGCAGCGTTGGTGTTGACTTCGTCTGGACCAGTTCCCTTTTTCTTCAGCGTTGGCACATCTTGCAATTTGCTGTTGATGAGGTTGCATCCAGAATCAGAGGTCTTGATTCCAACAAAAGTGCGCGGTCCTGATGGATTCACCACCAGCCCTCTTAAAGGGCTGCTGCGACCACACTGTCTGCCCCTCTTTCTGCAATTTTTCAAGAAAGTTCTTTTGATAAGGGGATATTTCCGTCTGCTTGGAAGTTTTCTAACCTTATTGTCCTATCTACAAAAAGGGAAATAGGGCTGATGTAACTATCTACAGAGATATTTAGATCATTTCTACGATTCCAAAATTGATAGAAGACATCATTACGGATGAACTATTCTCCACCTATAAAGATTATATTTCTCCTTTTTTAAGCTATATTCCAGAACTATCTTTTTCTTCAGTTGAGGCTGGTCGCCAGGTTAGCGCTGTCTATACAGATTTGTCCAGGGCCTTTGACAGTGTGTGTCACTGAATCGCTTCTGAGAGAAGCTTTCTGATATCGGTATTTCAAGGGAGTTACTTAAAGTGGCTCGGTTCCTACTTAGATCACCGTTATCAACGTGTTGTTGTGCTAAACTTCGATATCTCGAGACATATCAGTGACGTCAGGGGGTGCCACAGGGCTCCCACATCCGGTCCTGTATTGTTTTTGTTGTTCATTAACGATGTCACGTCTTGCTTTACAAATAGTAACTGCTTATTATTTTGCAGATGATTTGAAATTCTTCACCTCCGACCACTACCCGATAGTTACGCTTTACAATCCGATTTAAAATCGATTTATAAAATGGTGTGAAGCGAATTCTCTTTCCCCTTAATATTGCGAAATGTACTACTATCCATTTCACAAAATCTCTTGCACCCACCCATAATGTCTGTCAAATTGGTGACTCAATCCTGAAAACTTCTTCCACAGTGAATGACTTGGGTGTAATTTTTTGGCCAGCAGGCTTATCGTTTAACCTTCCATATCGACACAATCGTATGCAGAGCATTTAGAATGCTGGGCTTCATCAAGAGAAATTCCCGACACTTCGCCTGCACCGAAGGCCATTATGTCACTGTATAACTGCTTGGTAGAAGTGTACTCGAATATTGCTCAGTTACCATCTGGCCCGTTATGTTTGCCATATCAGTGGGATTGAAAGAGAGTACAACATAAATTTATTAAATATTTGTTAAGGAAACTTGGGGAGGAGAAGTCAAAACCTTCGGCAAGTTATATGGAGTGGCCAATGTCGGAACTCTGGAGTCTAGTTAAGAAGACGGGCTTGGACAAGGTACTCTAAAGAACGATAGGAGAAACCACAATAAACCTGGTAAGGTTGCAGTGGTGGAGGTCATTATTCGCCATCTCCATCTCAATTAATCTAATCTAATCTAATCTAAATATTTGTTATTTAAACATCGTTTTCCGTATCAAGACGTCTGCTATGAAACTAGATTGCTTCTGTGTGGTATGCAGGAAAGCGCTGGAGAATAGGCATTAGACAAGCTCTCCTCTTGTTTCTTTATAAACTGGTTAATGGGATGATTCACTGTAGTGATCTGCTGAGTATGGTGGATTTCTTGGTTCCCAGGCGTCGAACTCGTCACACCTCCCTCTTCTTCATTGAAAGGTCATAGGACCAATTATGGTCAAAAACACGTTTATTGACCGCATGTGTCAAAATTATAACTTATTTTATCACAATTGTGACATTTTTAACATTGGTCTGTGTTCTCTTAAAGAGATGGCTAAGGTTTAGCTGATGTCTGATTTAAGATTAAATTTTTAAACCCTTAATCGATTATTTACTTAATGGAACTATTGTATGTTACTAGTATTGTAAGCTTTTTTATTTTACTTACTTACTTACTTAACGTTCTTTATTGAATTACTATAATATACAATAATTCAAAAGGCTATCGACCGTGGATCCTTCCGCCTTTGTAATTAAAACACATATACTTTATTTTCATATATACAATTAAAATTTCGATAAGATTGATAAGAATATATACACACATTTGATATAAAATACGCAATCAAATTTAAACAAAAAGCAATTACTAAATGTCCCTGTTTTGTAGTTTTCCCATAGAGATTGGATTGAGGGTGTCTTGCACCTGGGTGAGCATCTGGATTGCGTTCCTAGGCAGTATGGCGTGAGTAGGTTGATGTTATTTTCATTTGCAGCGAAACTGTTAGCTAATCTTTGTAGTCTTTCCTCAATTGTTTCTATATTGCACAGCTCATAAAAGAAGAGTATTAGATGGATTGTGAAGTCTGTTGTTAGGGTGACGAATCTTGGTAATTTTCCTCAAGGGCTGTTGTCTCGGCAACCTTTAAATTTTTCAGTGCTGATGGTTTGCAATTTGCCGTGTAAAGGGGATGTCCATATTGAATAATTGGTCTGCAAATTAATTGGTAGATTCTTGTAGCTGTATCTCTACTTATGCCTTGTGATTTGTAGGTAATAGCGAAAATGTTTAGCTCTACTTATTGTGGATTTTTTAACTGCAGCTGAGTGGGCATTCAAGTTTAGTTTATTGTCTATAAACTCTCGTTAGTTCCCCCTGAATAGTGACAGGATTAATAACCGGACACTGCACCCTAAGAAAACATATTATGCACACTATGGGCATCTATAGAGAAGAACCCATTTGCAGACTATGTGACGAAGAGGAAGAGACAGCCTCTCACATCATATATGAGTGCCCTGCACTTACATACTGGAGAACAAATCAAAACCTCATGGTGGACACTAACCACCAGGAGGCTGGAGACCAGAAAAGAACAGTAAAAGGGCTACTACACCTGTCTAAGGTGTCAAACCTTTTTAACTGAAACAAATACACAAGAGATACAACAAGCCCTGTAGGCTGCAGTGTCGAGGCGGACAAAACCTCAACTTGTGTATTTAGTTTATCAATCAATCTATCAATCCCCCTGTTGACACCACTAGTACTGGAAAGATCGGAAAAAAACCAAACTAGCATAATCTTGTTTAAAAAATTTTCTCAAAATTGTATCAGTGGCAGCTAAAAACCACAATTGTTCAGTGTGGAATTGTTTCCTGGTAAAGAGCACTAGGTGTACACTTTTTGATATAGAAATAAGGCAGCACCTAAAAATTTCTCGATATATATTATCAGCAATCTCGTGTTTGATGATGGTTTACAAAATTTGTTTATTAAGACAGACACCATTCTTCCCTGAATTTACTAAGCTTATTTATAATAACACATATTTCTTTTCTTTTCTTCTAATCTGTATAATTAGTACTGATATCAGATCCTATTTGGAATATTATTGCAGTGTCTGGAGGAACTATCTAATAATTTTTTTCTTCTGGCAGCTCCCTGTAAAGCAATTTGTAGTGATCTCTTATGTAATTCTTTACAGTCCATCTTGTGCTAGTCAACTACCTTTTATTTTATTTATAATACCTACGATATGTTAGTATTTCAGTTTGGAGACCTCGTGGTTGTCCAAATATAAAAAAAATCTTGTTTGAGCAAATACTCTTGAGAGAAGAGTATTTTTAATTTTTACAGATGATGTTTTATTAATTTAGGGGTGTATAAGCAAGGTCTGGTGTCGTTTAGCTCCATTAGATTTGAAAAAAATAAATATTATAGATAAAAACAGCACATTTTGGTTAGTAGATATCAATAAGAAAAAATCCGAAAAAATGCATTTTTGCAGAGAAAAATGAAATTAAAAGTCGAAAAAAACACTATGTTTTTAGGTTAAGTAAAAGGCTAGAGTTTGCGACGTTTTTGGATTTAAAAAAAGGATTTAAATTAAGTTCTAAAGCATTGTGGATTAAATAAAAACACAAAAATTAAAAAAAAAAAAAAAATTAAATGAGGTAATTATCTGGAAGAGAGGTCCACCTTATTTTTTCCTTTAAAAAAATCGAAAAATTAAGATATCAGACTTTTTTTTCATTTTGTTTGACGGCGCATTTATGATAAAGAAAATTTACAATTTAATGAGGAAAACCTGAATACAACTAACCAGAACTAGGTAATAAGTTTGAAAGTTATTTGTTAGTTCTGATTAGTTTTTTCTATAAAAAAAACTTTATTTCTGGTAAATGGAAAAAAAACAACCTTCAATAATAACAAATTATTAGAAAACAAAAAACTATTCAAGGAGGGAATCATAAACAAAACGGCAGTATCATTTTTTTTTCTGGAAGTATTTTTCCCACTTTTTTCATGTTAGTCCGCCATATTACTTTAGTATATTTTATATGGGAAATAAAAAAAATATTTAATTTTGTGATAATGTGATTAGGTGAAAAAAAATTATATCAAAATATTGCTGTTTAGTAATGAAGTTTAACTTCACCAAAACCGTATAAGCAAAAGGAAAATAGGGTATTTTGGACAGTTTAACAAATAAAGTTTGCTTAATAATCCCTCATGCCCAATGCTACCAAATCCTTTGATTGTTTTTAATTTTACTTGTCTCCATGTTGTTTTTTAGGATTATTTCTGAATGGACAGTTGAGTGCATTTAGTTTTCTTTAAAAATATTTTAAGGTTTTTTGTTCTTGCATACTAGGTCTGTAGTTATTGACTAAATCAGTTTTAGCGAGAGTTTTAGTATTTGTAATGGTAATCTTGGTACCCTTTTCAATTTATCCTTTTATCATAAACACTTAGTTTTAATTAATATATTTAATTTATGACTCGTTTATGGGAATCTTATAATATAAAGTGTGAAAACTCAAAACCCGAAAACGGAAGAACCAGCATTGATCTAGACTTGTACTATAGTATATTATGTAATTCGTTTAAAATAGTGCTGGCAAAAATAAATCTCAACACACTGACAAAGCCAATATTTTAATTATGAAGGCAAAAATCAGCCTAGACATAATCATAATCTAACAAAACCACAAGAAAGAGCTTAAAATCTAAAACTAGACATAAGGTCAAGGAAGTAAAAAACAATAAAATGTAAAGTAATAAGACAAACAAAATAAGGGTTTAAAAAATATGTTTTTTCAAAAGTCTTACAGTGCAGTCCAGCTTTTAACTTTTTTCATTTAAAAAATATTATAGTTTTAGATAAAATTTATATCAACCTTTAATTTAAATATGCAACTAAATATCAACTAATATAACAAATATATAACACTTTGAGTGTAACATCCCATTGACCAGACAGTAGTAAAAATAAGTGACATTTGAATATATATTGTTAGTCTTTTTAAGTAAAGTCAAAGTTTAATCATGTAAATTATTTTGATCCAGCTGGCCTGTTGTTGCGGTAGCGCTGCATGTTCTCTTTGCTGTTCTGCCTGCCCATCATGTAAGAACTCGACCTCTTCTCGTATAATGTATGCCTTGATGTTACTATTAGGAACTATTACCGCCTGTATAACATTGGCACCAGGATTACAAAATGCACTTAAGAAGGTCAGTATGTTAGTACCTTAAGGTATATTTTTATTTTTTACACGAGTATTTAGTTTTTGTTTAAAGATGTGGAGAGACTGGCGAAATTTAATCATTGTAGCAGTAATAAGAAAGATTCACCAAAAACTAATTTAAACCTTAAAGAGATATTATTAAATAAAATAAAAACCCATTCATTTGAAATATATACTCTCACACAAAATTAAAGCAGAAATTAAAACTTTTCATTTACTGCAATGATTAAAGATTAATATCATACAAAAAGGAAAATACAAAAAGAATATTTTTAGGAAATGTTTTAGTTGCATTTCAGTTAGACATACAACAAAATTTAAATACTAAGCAATCACCAAACGGGATTTAAAAATGAAACACGAACAAAAAACTTTGTTAACACACTTGGTGTATTTGTGTCAATTTTTACTTTTTATTTAGCTTGTTTGTTTTTTAGACATTTACAAAGGCCCTAAAGAAACAACAAAATCTTTTTTTATTCTCTTTCATTCACATGATTAGAGATTTACTCAAAAAAATTAAATGGTAGAGCATAAATGACAAATTAACTTAGGAAGGGAGATAATTTTTTTGTAAGCAGAATATAATGCAACTCTGTTAAATTAAGCCCTACAAATGGGACACATTGTTTGGGCATGTTAAAAGAATTTTTCCTGTGTCTCTTGGCTAACCAGAAATAGATGTACATATAATATTACAATGTTAAGTGGCCTTCCCACCACTTAGGGAAATGTTTAGTGTATGTAAAGTTTTTTGCGGTGTGGCAACTCAAGTATTTTAAATTTTGTTAAGGTAGGCGATAATATCTATAGGTTAAGATAAACCTTTGGCTTTTAAACTATTGTTCATTTTTTTTATTTACACGATTAAACATTATTAAGCCTGTACTACTCATAAAATAAAAATTAAACACTTGTAACTAGTTTTTTTCATCCCGTTTTAAAGATATTTTATTAATTTGTTTTAGCAGTACTAACAATAAAAATTTGTCATTACAGGTTCCGTTTTGTAATAATAATACAAGTTTACCATCATCTGTCGTGTTTGATTGTAATGAAGCAGTAGGATATTTAGCAGTTTATAGAATTTGCTTCATATTGACATGTTTCTTTATTTTATTTGCTTTAATGATGGTTGGCGTCAAGTCGTCGAGGGACCCTAGAGCAGGAATACAAAATGGGTATGATAATTTATGTATTTATTTGTATATTATAGAAAAATAATGTTTCCATTTTGGTTATGTGTAACTCCTATTTTTAAACCAAAGTTAAAAAAACTTTTGTTCCCCAACTTTAAAACTTTTTAACATCTGACTTGGATTTTTTATTTAATGTTTTAATGGCATTTTGAATTTTGCATGCAACTAAGGTCACACCTGATATAATAAACATGGAAAAGATAATATTATTTTTATTAATTGTTTTTTAAACAGTACATTCTACAATAATTTGTTGATTTCTCGTTTTATCTGCTACTGTTAGTCTTAAAACTCAATATACTTTGGCTACCCGCATGTAGGTCTGGACTTAAAATTTTCTTTATTTATTATTGTACCTACTTTTTGGTATATTATGTAGGTTATAGGAAAATTGCAGGTATTAAGCATAGTCTTTTCATCTTAGTTCGTCAGTCGTTTTGAGTTTGTCAAGGTATTTTCATGTGTGTTATTGAGCATCCAAAATATCTAACGTAAACTATTAATATTAGTAGGTAATCAGGATCTGTACCCTTTTAAAGGGTGCGGTGCCTACAAAATAGGTATTTGTCAGTTAACCTATTTATGGTTGGGTTTTCCACTGAGGGTTGTAATTTAAATTTTATTGCGGTCACGAAATCAACGAATTATTGTGAAACATACCATAGGTAGGTAGGTAGGTAGGTTTAAAGTGAGTGGCTGGCTAACACCTTTTTATATTTCTCCCACCAGGTCCAGACTCCTAATAAATCTGATGATCCTGTTGGCAGAGAGATCTTTTACCTCCCCCGGCAACAAGGTGTCATTGCCGAGGATTGCGAATCTTAGTCGTGCCATTGCTGGGCACATGCACAGTATGTCAAAACTCAACTCAAAACTCAAAAAATGCTTTATTGTCTGAAGATGCAATCTTATTGACAAAGCTGAAAAATAAACATTTTTTACTAGAATTAAATAAAAGTGTGAAAAGCTAACCAAATAAAATATCACAAATAAAATCGCATATAAATTAAACATAGTCATAAAAATAAACATGTTAAGTTATTTGCAAAATGCCATAAAATAAAATAAAATAAAATAGTGGCATGTCATCCATCAAACATTAAAAATTAAAAATAAACATAAACATATAACAATAATAATTATTTAAATAAATAATATATATAGTCAGAATAAGTTAGCTAAAACAGCAAGTCGACTACAACTATTATTAAAACACTTGAACTAACAATCACAATCCTTAAATATTGTTAAAATTGTCCCACAGTCACAAATAAAAACAGTTAAAACGACATATTGGCTTGTGACTAGTTGTTTAAAGAAGGCACAATACTCAAATAGTGTTAAAATTGCTCGAAAATATTCTTTCGAACATCATAATAGGCTCAACAAGCAACTTCTTAACTTCACGCTTAAATATTCTACCATCATAGATCTTTCTCCTTTCGAGCAGGCAAATGATTAAAAAGCTGCCCATTAAAGGCGATCGTCATGAACCTGAGAAGATCTACCGATGGACCGTGAAAGTGAGTATGTTTGCCTTGTATTGTAGGTGGCTAGAATTCCTTCTTAAAAGTGTCCCTATATTTTTTGTGTATTAAAGATAGAGTTTCAAGGAGGTAGTGTCAAAATATTGCCTGATATAAAAAGAGGTTTGCCCTCTAGGTCTGGCTTTATGCAGACCATGTGTTCTGCAGATTCACCCCCTCCATGCAGCGGCATTCGGCGTCTTCCGCTAGGCCGATCTTGTGCATGTTGTAAGATACCATCTGCAGTGTCCTGCAGGTCAGTCCCATCCCTTATTGATTGCTCCAGTAGTTTCAGTACATTGTTGGTTCGGTGGGCTTATGAAGGCCTCGAGTGCCTGGACCTGGAAGTCCATGCCAGTACCGAATTTTATCTTTGTGTCCAAGCTGATATGAACTGCTTGGCCGTTCCACATAAGATATACCGATGACCGGTGAATTTTGTCTCCGCCCCCTTTGGTGCAAGGAGGTCTGCGGATTCATTACCCTCTAGGCCGGGTGTGTCCAGGTATCCACAGTAGTGTAACCTTTATAGTTTTGACCAAGTTTGGTCAGCGCATCCCGTGCAATTTCAGACGGCTGTCGAATTGCACTGGCTGGATTCAAGAGCCTTAAGATCTGCTTGACCATAGATATTTTATATATATATATATATATATATATATATATATATATATATATATATATATATATTTTTATATAATTGTCTTACGTGTGTAGTGCCGATCAACCAGCAATCTAGCACACATCTCAATAGCAAATACCTCCGCTTGAAATATGGTTGCGAGAGTGCCCAGGCTAAAGAAAAACTTTGCCCTCGGCCTCTGTCCATATATTCCAGCTCCAACACCGTCTTTGGTTTTGGAGCCATTGGTGTCAGCCCGGAGCATGTCGGTCGTTTTTTGACTCCAGGGGCCTATAACACAACCACTACAAGTCTAACAAGTGTATAAATAAATTATACAAGTGTAGATATTCTGTAACATAAAGTAACTTGTAGTTACTAGTGGGGCACTGGTAATTATGGGACTTTCTCTACAATTGTAGTATCTTTTCGTAACACAAAAATGAGACTTGTACAGTTGTGTTACGGAATTGTCGACAATTGTAGACAATTTTCTACCTACCTTGATTGATAAGTAGATTGAGCGTACTAGTGTAGTGAAGTCTTTCATCTGTGAGCGTATATCTATAATTCGACTGTCGATATGTGGTCCAGCGATTCGGATAGTGAAAACGAAAATGGTCGTGCAGTATATCGCTATCGGGAGAGAATTAACTTTGTCATACTGACAGACGGGGAATTTGTGGAAAGGTTCAGACTTAGTCGACAACAGTGTGAAAGTCTTCTTCAAGATATAGGTCCAGCCATAGCGAATATAACGATTCGATGGTATGCCTTGTCACCATTACAGAAACTGCTTATTGCTCTGCATTGGTTTGGAAACGGAGGGCAATACCATGGAGTATGTGATATGCATGGAGTATCAAAAATGACCGTATGCAGATGTGTTCACGAAGTTACTGCTGCTGTAAAAAAGCGAAATAAAATTTGATGTATTAGTTCGATGGCCCGACAATACAGGGAACGTAGCCGAACGTTTTCATAATTTGGCAGGATTTCCTGAAGTTAGTGGAGCTGTAGATGGAATCCTCATAAATATCGATGCCCCCACAAACAACGAACCTGTTTACGTCGATCGTCATGGGAAGCATTCCATCAACTGCATGGCTGTATGTGGGCCTGACTTAAGGTTTTATTATATAAGTGCAAATTGGCCCGGAAGTGTGCACGACGCGCGGGTACTCCGTAACAGTTCTCTGTTTAGTAGAATGGAAAACGGTTGGAGACCTCATGCAAATGCTGTCATTCTTGGAGATTCAGCTTATCCTTTGCGTGAATGGTTAATTCCACCAACCTATGACGATCCGATGAACCCAGCGCAGACCGCATTCAACAGAGCTCATAAACGGACTCGACGCATTATTGAAAACGCTTTTGGCGTATTGAAGGAAAAATTTCCATGTTTGAACCACCTACGAGTTGATCCAGCCTCCGCAGCAAATATTTTTAAATGTTGTGCAACATTGTTCAATATTACAAAAATTGATGAAGATGATAATATGGTATTAAATGGTGATGATGATGATCAAGGTGACGAAAACAACCTCAGAGATAATGAAGCACCTCCACTAGCAGCTTCGAAGCTATAGTTCAACAGTTTATAGATTTATTTAGGATAAATAATTAGCGTGAAAGAAAAAATCAGCTTTAATTAATTGAATATGTAAGAGAATATGATTTTTTTTACAAAACTAAATATTTAAATATGTGGTACGCTGGTCCTCTCCATAAGAAATGTAGTCTCTTGCAAAACTTTGTGTAAATTCGGATCTTGGAAGGTTTAGTGCAGTTTCCAACTGTAAAATCTCTAGTTTGGTCTTGTGGTTTTGCAGTTTCAGGTGTTCAATTTGCAAGTCAAAGTTTTACTTTTTTCTTGTCTTCAATTTCTTCTTGACGTGTCATGCTACGCTTCTGTTTTCCTAAAAAATGTAAACTGTGTGGTGCAGTGGCACAAAATTTTCTTATTTAAATGTGACCATTTAGGATCCAGACCTGCTTGATTAGAGAATTAATTTTACCATATTTTGATTTTTAATACAACAAAGCAGGCCTTGTCAGGAACATTATTTTTATTTGCTGTGTAGATGTGAACTATTAGATAATTAATTTAGTGTTTGTTTAATAAATAAAATACATAAAACATTTTAATTAGTAGTTTCTCACAAACCAAAACTTCTAAAAAAAGCCATTACTAATAATGTTTTATGAACTAGGACTAATAATGTTTTATAAACTTTACCTATGCGGTGAGTGGTTGAGGGTACGCCCGGGTCCTGCGTTAATATTCTTGGCTGTTCTGTTGTTGTGCTGTCTTGAGGTAGCGGTTCTGCATCGTCCACTTTCGTCCAATGATTCTGGCGGGTAAATCCCAAGACCTACAATCACTGGGGACTCTTTTCCTAATATATCTAGCACCATATTATCGACATCGTTCATTCCATATACCGCCTGTACCCGTTTTTCTGGCATTATCCACTTTTTCCTTAAAATAAAAAGCATATTTTGGATAAAATATTATGAATCAGGGCCTATGATTCTAATTCATTTCGGAAACAATTCGAAACTAATTTCAATAGCAATCTATAATAATATAAAAAAAACAACATAATTTCGACTATCAACGGATAATTTCGACTGAATTTCAGTCGAAATCTCAATTAGAATCAGGGCCCTGCTTACTTATAATCATATGCACCGATTTTCTTGCGAGATGTCAAAAGCTATGGAATTTAGAGAGGAAACAATATACATATTTTAATTATTGAGAATTGACACTGGATTTACTAAGCTTAAACATAATATTTTGATTCCAAAAATATGCACTTGCCTATTAATATTGAAACACCTCGCATAAGTTCAACTAAATCATAAGAGTAACAAAACTAGTACACTACGCTCTTACTTACCATTGTAATTTTCTTCATATTTTGCCATAGTGTGTCTCTGGCATATGTCCACTCTTTATCTGAAGGCATTAAACAAACACTTTTTGCAACATTTGCTAATTCTTTCCATTTCTCAACTTTGTCTGTTTTTTTCAAACGGTCGGAAAAGGCACCGAATAGAATTTCTTTATTTTCTTTAACTTTTTGTAAAAACTGCATTTTCCTCTCAAATATTACTTGTTTGCTAGCCATAGCTACAAATATTATTTCACTTGCAGTCCTTGCACTTCACCACTAACACGAAAACACGTTAAGACACCACGAATCGCGTTACCGAATAAAGCAGGTAAATAAATAAATTGTCTTGTAGGAACAACATATACAAGTGTAGAATATTTTACTTGTAGCTACAAGTATATGAAATTCTCTTATGTTACGAGAAATTAGGATACTTGTAGCTATAAGCGAATTACTTGTAACTTGTAGACTTGTTAAAATTGTAAGATTTGTGTTATAGGCTCCAGTTCTCCCTTTGTGGGTAGACTACAGTAGGGCCGGTTGTAATTGGTTGCTGTAGCCATTATGTCTGTGGGCATTCCCAGTCTCTCACAGGTCAGGACATTCCTGAGGAGACTGGTGCTCTCCATATGACACGCCTGCGGCTTGTTACTGACCGTTTGATAGAGTCTGTATGTTGCCCACCTTGCCTCTCTCTCCAAGTAGATATGCAGAGGAGGCAGTCCTAGGGGGGCTTCCATGGCCGCCGTTGGTGTCGAGCGCAGCGCGCCCGTGATCATTAGGCAGGCCTGTCTTTGTAGGCTAGATAGCTTTGCTTGGGTCAGCCTATGCTGCCCCTTGCCCCACCATGCCATAGAGCCATACGTGATCATTGGTCTTATGACTGTCATGTATAGCCAGTACATCTGTTTTGGTTGCATGCCCCAGGATTTGCCACAGATCCTGCGGCATGTCCAGAAAGATAGGGTCGCCTTACAGATGACTTTTTCCAGATGCGAATTCCAGCTAAGAGTGCTATCTAGGATCAACCCAGATATTTTGCTTCTTTCTCAAATGGTATTGTTTCACCTTGCAGAGTTACTGGTCTCAAGTTAACCAGGTTTCTCTTTCGGGTGAAGGGGACAATAACCATTTTTTGAGGGTACATACCATAAAAAATACCCTGTTTTTTATTTAAGAATAAAGTTCAATAGAAATAGTTAGTTTAGAATAAAATAAGTAATTTGTAAAAACTAAAGGCTGAAAGATCTTTGGACAGTTTTTTTTTAATGTTCAATAAAAATTGTTTACTAATAATAAATAGATTTTAATAGATTCTATTAATAGATCACATGGTTAAAAAAGTTATTTTTAAATTGACATTTCTCTTTTTCTTAATAAATGTATCTTCTTTAAGCTGTTGTATAGTCATGTATGCACCAGCTAAAATTTGTTTTCGCCCATTAATTGCCTTTTTTTGACTTTTGGTTTTCTTCTTATTTTATTTATCATATTCCTTAAAATATAATATGTGAGTTAACATTATAACCTGTTTTCAATAGACAATTTTCCATTTTATTTCTTACTAGCTGACCCGATAGACGTCCTGTCTTAACTATGAATATTGAATTTAAATTGGTACAATTAATAAAAAATAATATTCCAAAAACATAATGTTTATTATTCTAATGCTTTATGGTACACAATATTCTATTTATCTATCTATCTATTTATGAATAAATCAATCAATCAATTTATCTATCTATTTATTTCAAATTTTTCATACAACTTCCGTATTTTTTTAATAAGATCCTTCTGACAATAACAAACAAAAAAAAAGAATGATCCAATTTGGTATAGTCATTCTGAAGCGTACATACATTTCGGCGTTTTATTTTTATTTATACAGATTTCTGTTTATTGAAACATATAGAGCAACATTTTCTAGCCTAAGTGACGGGTCATTAGTTACCGACTAATGATAACATATTGAAAACACCTTAATTTCACTATTCAAATATGTTTTATACTTTTCACAGGGGCAACTTAGGTTTGATATATTAAATTGTTTACTATATTATTAAAAAATTACAAACCCTTATTCTTAATACACACTTCAGTAAAGCAGTGTTAAATTGTTTTAGATTTTGGGGTCTTAAATATCTTCTAGTAATTGGAGGAATAATTGGTGCATTTTTTATTCCTGAAGGCACATTTGGAATCACTTGGATGTGGTTTGGAATAATTGGAGGTTTCCTGTTTATTTTAATTCAGTTAATTTTAATTATTGACTTTGCACATTCGTGGGCAGAAGCATGGGTAGGAAATTATGAAGAAACCGAATCGAAAGGATGGTACTTTGCCCTTGTCGGAATTACATTGCTGTGCTTTGTATTTAGCATTGCTGGAATTGTTTTGCTGTATGTATTTTTCACCAAAGTAAGTACCTGTAGGTAAGATAAGATTATAGAAATACTGTTTTTTAATAGTGAAGTACTATTATTTTTTAATTTGTTTAGTAGCTAGTTTTTATTGTTTATTTATTTATAAAGACATTTATTGACTCAGAACAATAAACTAAACGATTGACCTAGGTCTTGCTGCCCAGTATTTTACATAAATAATATTACTATTTAATCAGCGTAACAGTAACAGTGTGGAATTAAAAAAATCATGTATATATGTCAGAAGTTATTGACTCCTCGTTTCTTGTAAATGTTCTAATATTGTAGTAGTTGGAAATGTTATTTGTGGATTCTGTTGCTGCTAGTTCTTTGGATACATGGATGGAGCAGGTCAATGTTGTGCTGCTTCGAGAGGAATTTCTTGGATAATTGTATTACTCTGTTGAAAATTTGTTGGATGTGGGTAGTATTGTATAATAGCTGGTTTGATCGATTATGTAAGGGGTTCCTAGGAGGTCATGCTTTTTTTCCAGCAACTTCAAGGTTCTGTACCATTAATTTTCTTAGATTAAGAAACGTATGACCATATTCAAGGAGAAGTCTGCATATGGATTTGTATATTGGCCTAGCAGTTGTTTTGCTTATTTCTTGATTTTTGTATGTTAAAGTTCTAAACTGTGTATCCCAGAGATTTCTCAGAAGCTTTCACCCATTTGTTAGTTTTTAATATATTTGCATTTTATTTTTTTTTGATTTTCAATAATTAGTCGGTCGGCAACGCCAAGTTGCCAGCTTTCTATCCACACGTTTAGTTTAGCTAAAATAATTGGGCATATTGTAGAAACACTAAATGACATAAAGAAGAATTAAAATTTGGTAAACTTTTAGTCATTATCAAAGAAACGTAAATAATAAAAAGCTATATATATAAATAATTTTTCAACACATTATTTCCTCCCAATTATTTCACATGACAGAAAAATAGCATGATGTTAACATTCCAAATAAACATGGTAGAAAAAATTGTTTCATTTAAATATTGCAAGAAAGGGTTAAGATGGTCACGGTTGAGAGACTTGTGGAGAATTTTTAGGAACAAACTAAAAAACTATTGTAAAAAAGAAATCCTGGTTAATTTTGTTATTTCTCTGATTTTTGACGCTTATTAAAATTTATTTGAAGGCAAAAAGAAAAATCAGCAATGCTAAATGCATGTTTTAATATGTTATATGCTGTTATTATTTTTGACATAGACATGTATACATGGTTAATATAGATACTTTTGTTTAATCATTAAGTCATAGAGAATGTTTTTTAATTACTTCAATATCCTAAGAAACATGGTTTACAATTTAAATTTTACCTAATTTGATCTAGTTCTATTTTTTAATATTTTATTTTTTAAGTATTGTTTAATAATAGAATTGTAGATATTTATAATTACCCATAGTCTAAAATGTGATTTTAAACTTTTCAGGCAGACTCGTGTGACCTTAACAAATTCTTCATTTCCATAAATTTGATATTTTGTGTGATTGTCAGTGTAATTTCCATACTACCTGCAGTACAAGACAAGCTACCTAGATCAGGATTATTACAGTCTTCAGTAGTAACCTTGTATGTAACTTATCTTACATGGTCTGCAGTATCCAATTCTCCACGTAAGTATTATGACACCAGAGAAAATATGTATATAGGTGACTCTGCCAATAGTTAAATATTTTTAATTTAAAATTATTTTTTTAATATACTAGGAATATGTCCATATATTAAAAAAATAAATGTTTGTTTTAGTTTCACAAATATAATTAGAGCAAGTGGTTTTTGGTCCAAAAAGAGTGATCGCAAAAATCGCAAAAAATGCCTTTTTTTCACAATTTACAGAGATGTGAGGAAAAGACATACAAGTATGTATTTTATACCAAATCACTCGTCGCAAAAAATTAGGACGAGCATTGCTTTTCTTTTTTTGCAAATTTTCAAAAATCTTCCCTATTTAGGGGTTGGGAAGTCGCCAAATCTAAAGAATTATGAAAAAAGCATGGGTATTGAAACTTATTCTCACTGCGATTTTCGTTTCGAATGCACCTTGAAAAAATGAAATAATACATCTTCATTCTTGAGAAGGTTGTGAAACAACCCCATGAACTATGTGGGGGTGCAATCATCCCATAAAATATATAACATCATATGCAACTTTAAGAATTGCAAAAAAATCAGATTTTTTAGAACATGTCTAATAAGAAATAAATGCATATGATAATCAACCACCCTTTTCTAAGTGTAAAGCTACCCTTATCAATAGGCAAAATTAAATAAAATGCTAGCTTTTTCAAAAAAAAAGTCTTAGCTTCATATTTTTTTTGGATCCAAGTGTATAAAGCAGGTCTACCTAGATTTTTTGAGTTCACTTTTAACCAAAACCACTCCTGCAAAGGGGTAAATTCATCCCCTTAAGTTAAGAAAGTTCATGTTATATTTAAGATATCCTAAAACATCTAAATATTTTTTTACAATTTTAAAAGTTGTATATGATTTTATACATTTTAGGGGATAAATTTGCCCCCTTGCAGGGGTAGCTTTGATCAAAAATAAACTCGAAAAATCTAAGAAGGCCTGTTTTATACACTTGAGATAAAAATATAAGGCAAAACGCTTTTTGCACATGCTAACATTTTATTTAATTTTCCTCGTAATAAGGGTGTAATACTAGCTCCTTAATTTTAGGGGTGGTTTATTGTCAAAACTCACTCTGAACGTTGGTTTTATGTTAATATCATATTTGAGGTACCCTAAAACATCTGAATATTTTTTTAAAATTTTAAATTGTATATGATTTTCTACATTTTAGGGAATGAATACACCCCCTTGCAGGGGTGGATTCGGTTAAAAGTGAACTAGAAAAATCTAGGTACACCTGCTTTATACAGTAAAGCGCAGAGCACTACGAACATAGGACGATCCTGGACGATTTTGGATGTACCTGTAACATCGCACGCATTGCTTATTGATCAATAATTTTCGGCAAATAAATTTATAAGACGCGCGTCGGCCGGCAAAGCGATCAACTCAATCCCTTTATTCCTGAAATAATTCTTTACTATCGAACGCTCGACAGCTATAGTTGTACGGTGTCGATTATTTGCGACCAAAACAATTTTTTTTAAATAAAATAATAATTATTAATAATGGATGTTCACGAGCTGGAAGAAAAAATTAAAATTATTAAATGGTATCACCGTGGAAATCCTGATAGGGGAGTTAGGGAATTATTTATTAATTTATTTCCAACCAAGCTTACCCCACAATTTTCACTATTTACCGAGTCATTAAAAACTTTTTGACATTTGATTGTTTAACTCCAAGAAAACATAAACATGATAGTGCACCAGAAAAAAACAACGAAAGGGAAATGAAGGAAATTATAGTAGTGGCAAGTGTTAGTGAAAATCCTACAATTTCATCAATACAATTGTACAACAGGTTAATCTGAGCAAAGGATCAGTGGAAAGAGTGCTTAAAAAATAAATACCGATCCTACAAACTAAGAAAAACCCATGAAATTTTCCCTGATGATCATTTTAGACGAATGCAATTTTGTGAAACTGTAAAGAAAAATAACAATGAAAATTTTATAAGAAACATTGTTTTTCATGGTCTCACCCAACGCTTTTTTTTCTCTGGGGTCACGTAAAATCACAAATTTATGGTTTCCAGGAGAATAGGGCTAATAATCTACAAGAATTGCAATTACAAATTGAGAATTCTTTTACGATTATTACCTTTAACATTCTAGCAAATGTCAGAAGGCGTTTTTATGACAATCTTGGTTATTGTTTGGCTCAGGAAGGTGGTTTATTTGAGCATCTTCGATAACTTGAAAGATTTTTTCTTTTTTTATTTGATGAATGCACATTAATTTATTTTTTTTTTAATATCTTCTACGTTCCATTATTTATTTGAGAAAATTCTTTTATTTTATTAGGAAAAACTGTTTGGTTCTTAAAACCGTAGCAAACGTGGCGGTCTCGTAAGCAACTAATTTTAAATTTATGGCTGATAAGAAATACGATCGAAGACGGTTGATGCTAGCTAGCTTCTGTTACTTGCCTATAAACACTGCATATCAATGTTGCCAGAGCCATTTTTTAAAAAGTACCAAATACTATTGAAAAATGTACCAGAATTCAGTATTTTGTACTGAAAAATAGAAACCAACAATTATATAACTTTTACAAACATTTTCTTTTTTACAAAATCAAAATATTTTTCCCTAAAAAACAAAACATGAAAATATTTAAAGCAGAAAGTTAATACAAAAAAATGTAAATAATTGAAAAAATTTTTTTATAGTTTCTTATTGATAAACAATTATTGCTTTATCACTAAGAGACTTTTCTGTTTTCCATTGGAAGAGGAATAATAATGATTTAGTGCTTTTTATTTATTTAAGTATATTATAATTCCTGTTATCACAAAAAATATGATGGGTAAGTATTTTTAGGTATTCAATCATCTGAAATATCTGAAAATGTAATTGATCAAAAAATGTATCAAAAAAAGTGAAATTGTATTTTTGTACAAAAAGTGTGAAAATGTACCACATTGATACAAATGTACCAGCTCTGGCAACGTTGCTGCATATTCTTACTGAAAATAAAAACGTAGTACACAACTAAACTGGGCAGATAACTCTTCAGATTTTATCACCGTACTCCCCACCAGTCCCAACCAAAAATGAGCCACGTGAGGAAACGAGACAGAAATAAAAATGCAAGCCACAAAATTATTATTGGTATTTTAGAATTGGGTATATCCAAAATCATCCAGGAGCCTCCTATGTTCGCAGTACGGTGCGCTTTACTGTATACTTTGATCAAAAAATACAAAGTAAGACTTTTTTTGAAAAAGCTAGTATTTCATTCAGTTTTTTCTATTGATAAGGGTGGTACCTATATATAAGGGTGGTTGATTATCATATACATTGATTTCTTATTGGACATGTCCTGAAATATCTGATTTTTTTATGCAATTTTAGGGGATGATTGCACCTCCACATAGTCCATGGGGGTTGGTTTACAACCTTCTAAGGAATGGAAATGTATAATATTATTTTTCCAAGGTCCTTTTAAAACAAAAATCGCAGTGAGAATAACTTTTAATACCACTGCAATTTTCCAAATTCTTCAGATTTGGCGACTTTCCAACACCTATATAGGGATGATTTTTGAAAGTTTGCAAAAAACGAAAAACAATGCTCATCCTATTTTTTTGCGACGGGTAATTTGGTATAAAAGACATATTTTTATGTGTTTTCCTCATCTCTGTGAATTTTGAAAAAACGGAGTTTTTGCGGTCTCTCTTTGAGATTGTTTTCTTTTTTTTTATCACTATTTCATTTATATCTTTAACGCGTTTCTTGTTTGCACTAAATATTTATGAAATAAACATATATTTATCCAAATGTATATATATGAGGTCTAAAAAGTTTCGGACCTGAGGTAGATTAAAGCTTAAAGCTAAAAATTAATCTTATCTTTTTATATTATTGCCCTCTGATTCAATACATTCATTATATTATCTGGGAAATAACTGTATACCAGCAAGAAAATAGTTTGAGTCTTTAGTTGCAAAATAGGCCTCTACAGCTGAGTTAATCTCTTTTTCACGGGGAATTTTTTCCTCGTAGTTCCGATTTCAATTTGGCGAACAAGTTGTAGACTGTAGGATGGGTGACGGATTTTTTTAAATTTGCACTTTGTAACAGCAGCCTTTACAATTTTTTTTCCCGGTAATAGTCTAAGATCCGGCCTCCTGAATCTGCAGGTATCTGATACATGATAGTAGAATATATTGCAACAGGCTTGCCTGGCAAAGTCTAGCCGCAACTACCCTCAATTAGTTATACAGGGTGATGCAGAAGCATGGCTTCCCCTCTTTTTTTCTCTGCATTTTTTAAGATAGAAAACTGAAACCTAGGGATATCGTATAATGTCGAATTTGACGTTTTTTGACAAGTAACTGAACTTTCGGTAACTTTCGATTTAACCGGAAACTTTCAATTTTTAAATCAAACACCCTGTATAATTTTGCTATTTTGGATATCTAGTAACATTCTGCGTCCAACAGTACCTCATATGTCATATTTGGAGAGCTTTGAAATTTTTTTAAATAAATTCTTTAGCTGTCAAAATTTGACAAATGAGTTACTGTTAAAAGCAGAATGTTCTCAGGATTTCTAAAATGTAATAATAAACAAGGCCGTTTTTGGTGAAACAGGAACTCACCGAAAGTCACGTGGCTTGTGAAAAAAACATTAAATTTAACTACGTGATATCCGAAGGTTCATTTTTCTAACCTAAAACTTGCGAAAAAAAAAGGTGAGCCATGCTTCTAGATCACCCGGTATATTTATTTAATAGCGGTTGCGGCTAAATTTGGTCAGGCAGTCCTGCTGTAATCTACTCGTATTCTACTCTTATATATGATTCATGAAAATTAGGTTTTATCAAAAAAAAAAAAAAAAAAAAAAAACAAATACCTGCCGATTTAAGCGGCCGGATCTCGTACTATAAGTTTCAGTGGTGTTTATATTTTTTAGACGAGTTAACATAATTACATATAATCCCACTCAATGCAGATAATAACCTTCTGGTTTTCTGCACTCCAGAGACTTTCTTTTTGACAAACGGTTTTTATTTAATAACACCATTGTCTCATATACATTTACAACCGCGACTTTAAATTGTGTAGGGTTAAGATTAAACTCATCTAAAAATAGTTTGCATCAGTCCATTCGTTTGTGTTTTTGAACTACTGAAGAAAGTTGGAAACCCATTTTGCAGAAACCTTGTTCATGTGTAATTTTTCTTGATGATTCTAAAAACAGTTAATTTTGGATAGTTTTCGAATGTTGGCTCACTAGGGATTTCAGTCGCTACCAGCCCGATAAGTTTGGTAGTAATGGTAAATCGATGATCATCTTCCAGAGATTGTTGGACTAATTCAAATGCCTTGGTCAACTCTTAGCATATATACTGTCTAGGCCATTTTTAATTTCGCTAGAGTTAAGTCCTTCTTTAGTTAAGAATTTGAACAGTATATATATAGTATTTATTTCAAATCACAGCTGAAAGCAGACTATTTAGGCACAACGATATCACAGCAAAGATATGCGACGAGTTTTGAATGAGGAGTTTGTTAGGTTAGAGATCGAACGCTGTAAGAACAACACCGATACGTCACGGTCTCATATGGCAAACCCGTATAAAACCGTGACGTATCGGTGTTATTCTAACAGCGTTCGATCTCTAACACTTTTGGGATCAACTACATAATGAATAGTAATTACCAAATATATTTGTGTGATATTAGTGTTTAGGATTTACTGTAAATTGATAAGTTCTATATGCCAAGTGGCATAAGTTTTGTATAATAATGGAACTAATAAAGTATATGACTATGACTATTTTGTTTTACATATTTTTAGAGGAATGCAATCCTGGACTATGGGGTATTTTTGGTGGAAAGTCAACGGGAAATAATTTTGATATTATTGGTTTAATCATTTGGATGTGTTGTGTACTCTATTCATCACTTAGATCTGCAAGCAAATCATCAAAACTTACTATGTCTGAGAACATGTTGACTCATGACAATGGTGCAGGTAAATGATTATTTTTTTTTCTTGTGTTGTATTTGTCTTGATCCGCTGTTTACACTGCTTTGTATTGGTAGTAGCAATTAGCCATGGCATTATGTAGTGAAATTTCGTAGGGTTTAAGGTTGTAGACCTAGTATATTTTATATATGAATTATTATAGTAGTCTTTTTTTAAATATTTTTAAACGTATAGTATTTGTTTTAGTTATTAGTTATCCTTTTTTGTTAGTTTATTGTTAAAAATTTTCAATTTTGCAAACTGTGTTCTTTTTTAAATCTTATAATGGTGGTTTGCTCATGTAAAAGTAATACAGTCTGTATGTTCTTAAATATGTGTTCATAAATTCCGAAAATTTATTAAATTGCGTTTTTTGCTAATATTTAAAATATAATTTTATTATTTTTTTCTAAATTCCGTGGAAATATTTTTTTTTACAGATTGTCCTTTAGGTTTATAACTGGACTTCGTAACTTATAACTATTACTATATAATCGTTTAAAAATATATTATTAATTGCGAATATCCTGCTTATCTGAAAAATTGTGTTTCTTTTCAGATTAATTTTTGACAAGATTTTTCTTAACTGCCTTTAGTATTTTTGGGTATTTAATTAACAGATATAATTACTGGTGTGCGGTAGACATTGACAAACAGTTCATACACATACATGTTCATAAATTCTGAAAATTTATTAAATTGCGTTTTTTGTTAATATTCAGAATAAAATTTTATTTTTATTTTTTTAAATTTCGTGGGAACATTTTTTTTTAGAGATTGTCCTTTAGGTTTATAACTGGACTTCATAACTTATGACTATTACTATTTAATCGTTTAAAAGTATATTAATTGCGAATATCCTGCTTATCTGAAAAATTTAGTTTCTTTTCAAATTAATTTTTGACATGAATTTTTTTAACTATCTTTAGTATTTTTGGGTATTTAATTAACAGATATAATTATTGGTGTGTGGTAGACATTGACAAACAGTAACTAAAAAATCAGAAATTTCTTTAGGGTGCGAAATAATATCGGGCAAAATAAAGATGCTGTATACCAAAGCCATCATCTAAAATTCCAGATTTAAGAATATGGTAAGCGCCGCCATTAAAACGGACACAAAACTGATAGCTCCAAATGCTATGAGGTTTTGCCATCGCCTAGAGAGCCTAACATATTATTTTCTTTGGTCCGTCGGTTATAGGCATTTAAATTTTACGAAAATTGTGTTTTTTAAGCAAATTTAATTTGTAGAGTGTGGTAATTTACAGGATCTTTTTAAGACGATTTAATGATGAGTCAGTAGATAAATCATAGAGCAATGACATACATTTTTGTTTAGCTGTTACCATAACTATTTGAAACTTTTATTCTGTGATATAATAAATTATTAAATAAATAAATAATAGTTTAATTAGATTAGCATGCCGAAAAATCCCAAATTGTTAATCTTTAAACATTCTATTTATGTCATTATAAAGGGTGTAAGGGATATGAATGCACTAAAATATTTTTATGGCAGTATATTTGGCTCCCTAAATGTCCAATATTATAAATTAAATGCAATAATTATTTGTAAAAAGTAAATATTATTTAATATGTTTGGCGTTTAAGTCACAGTACACTAACTACTTTTATTAAAAGGTAAATGACTAACTTTTCTGTACTCTTAACTATCCGTTCTTCGACAGGACAAGAAACTAAATTGCACGTTATCTATACAAGGGTTTTCACTTCAAAATGGTTCAGATTTGTGTCTTAAAATGGTTGTAATTACCTCCCCTATACCATGTTTTTGAATGCCTCTTTAAGATAAAACAATTTGTGTTTTTGTTGCATTTGTGTTAAATCAGCTTCCTTAGATAGCACTCGTTTAGCCTGTTGTAGGGGGTATTCCAAACTCGACGGTCTATTAGACATCTCAGAAGAAAAAATATTTTTTTTTTCTAAGAATTTAAACTTATATCTGGATATAATTTATAAGATCAAGATGGCTAATATTTAATTTAAAAAAGGAAATTAGCTGTACCTTAACTATTAGCTCTTTTAGCAATTTTTGTGGCTGATATAACAAGTAATAAGAACAGATTTTTGTACTTTTCTATTTTTGTTTATTTAAATTTTGATAATTATGGTAATTCTCAGTTTAATTAAACAGAATTGGCTATGTTCGGATATAAGTGGTAAGTTGGCATTAATTAGAATGGCGTTTTGATAACACCTTAGCCTACTATAAAAAATAACAATTGAAAATGATACCATCATTTTTCTTATTTAACTGATATTCCTTTTAAATACACTTACTACAACGTTTCTGCGGCGTTGATACACACCTGGGAAAAAACCTTACTCTCCAAACCAGTTCTTCACAGCTTCTATAATTTAGCTCTTTTTTAAAAAAATCAGTCTTTCAAAAGTATTTTTGGGATCTCCGAGGGAGCCAGGCAGGGCCAGTTAGGAGGATGATCAATTATTTTAAACTTTAAATCATAGTAGTTTTTTATCTGTATGACAGCCCACTGATGGACCCTTACTACAAGGTACCGTGGGTGCCGGTTTTTAGATGTTTTACCCGTTTTATCCTTAATCCGCACGGCCTTTTTTAGACAACGTGGTCATGCCTTTATACAAATAATTACTACCTCTTTACGCCACTTGTTGCGCATTTTGAAACATTGTCCTTTTAAACAAGACACTGTAAATTTTACGCCTAGAACATTTCCAGCAAATTATTGTACATTACACTTTTTGAACCTTGGGGAGAGAGCCTGTGATTTTAATTGACTGTTGTCTTGCCTGAGGGTCGTCAAAATGTAACCAAGCTTCCTCCATACTCATAGTTCGGTTTAAAAAATCGGAAAAGCGCTTTTCCTTTGGCCTGTTGCCTATCGGCATTCAAACATTTGGAAATCAATGTAGCAGACTTTCTTTTCAAGTAAATGAATCAAGTTAAGTACACGCTTCTATAAAAAATATTTAGGGTTTTAGATATGTTGATAATTTTTGATGTGGGCTTACAAACTTCTGGTCATTTTACTCGACAAAAAAATATAACTTATAACAAAGCAACCCAATATTTTGCATTTAACTAGGCTTTTAAAAATATCTTTATGATGTTTCGAAAGTGTTTTTCTTGATATTCTGTTTTGACGATTTTCACAATTATGCACAACTTATTACATAGCAATGCCTTGACTTGATCAAACTTTACACTGACATTTTAACTGCGTTTTGAGTTGGTAAGGTAATAAAAATATTATTTTATGGAATCAGGACTCTCTTGGATGTTTAGATATCTGTTTGCTCTTGTAGAAGAATTTTTAAAAATTAAAAAGAAAGTTTTAAATTCAAATTAGTCAAGTACACAAAAAAATAATTATTTGTCTAATTTTACAAATAGCAAATATTTAAAAGTCTATTAAATTTCTCTTTACATCTGCCTTTGGGTTGACGAAAAGCTCTTATATGATATAATTTGATGAAATTGAAAACCTAAAAATCAGGGTATAGCATCTAAAAAGGTTTGAAACTCCAGATAGTATCAGCTTTAAAAACTAGAAGGACATTTTTGATGAAATATGTAGGAACTAAAATTATTCCGTAATGTGCCTATACCTACTCAAAAAATGCAATAAAAAATACTTTAATCCATGCAAAATGGGGTTTGCTAGTATCCGTTGTTACCGAAAATGGTAGAAATTTAAAAATATTATAAAAGGTTATGCTTACAACATTTACTTTTAAAAACTTTTAAAAATTAAAAAATAACTTGTTTTTCTAATAATTTCTTGCGGTAGCCTACCGAGTTTGGGACACTTTGTGCAACAGAGCTTTTAAAATGAGATTTTCTAACAGTATTTACTTTTTGTTTAGTTAAAGGCTCCGGAACAGACAATCTAGTTGTGAACGAAGGTATGTTATACATCCTAAAATAGAGATCCCAAAAAATGTAAAATACATTTTTGCTACGCGATTGGCAATATATAGTGTAATTTTTTTGCTAGGCGAAAATGCAAACCACTTCTTAGCCTAGGCATAAAAGTAAAGCACTTTTTTGCCTAGGTACAAAAGTACAAAAATTATGTTAATAGACAAATTATGATATTTTCAAAAAAATAAGAAATAAACAACTCAAAAAACTTGGCACGTAGTTCAGGGTACCTGCTAATATCAATGTTCTATCTGATATTCGTTAACGCTCGTATTATTGAATAATGTGACCACATAGTAAAACTTTTTATGTTCCTTTTAATTTCCTAAAATGTAAATAAAACCAATAATGTTTCGCTTTGTAAACAGCAGTGGACTTTGTAGGTATACCGTTCCGTCGGTAACAGTTTTTGCGATTTCTAGAACATCTGACGGAATAGACCGTGCGGTTAAATCTTCGGAATCAGGTATAATACTCGTACTTTGGGGAAATAATAAATAAAAACGTTCACACGATTTAACGAGTACAAAAATCGGCGAATTTCTTGTTTGTCAAACTGACAATAAATGTAATCATAGTAGCAACTAAAGGAGATCCGTAATAAGTCACGTGGCCCTTTGTACTGTTGACTATTAATAATAATATACACTTAAAAATTATATTTGCAGCTTTAATTATTTGCGACGTTTTAAAAAAATAGAATGCTCTATTCGACGTAAAAATGGTCTTTTGTGGCTCTTCTGTAATGTTAGACGAGAGTAGCGAATCCGACGAACGTACAACATCTTTATAATAAAACTATACTATTTTTTAAAGTAAAATTTCTTGAGCATTAACTTTTGCCTCTTTTTTTCCGGTTTCGAAAAAAATAAATGTCGTTACATTATTTTTTATAAAAATTAGAGTGGAACTTAACTTTTTAATGCTTGTCGTGCATTTTTGTCAGGAAAATTAGGTATAACTTTGCTAATAATATAATTTTTGAGGAAAATGAGAGTAAAATACTTCATGTCTTAAAATGCAGTGCTGTAATTTGTGCATAAATTGTTTAAAATAATTAGTCATGAGATTACGTTAATACTGAGTTGCAGAATCCTAGCAATTGGATTATTTAATATTTCCACAAAAGTAGTGGCAACAATTAACAATATTAATCATAGCAATAGATATTTGCTAAAATTAAAGTAGCATACTTTGAACTTTTAAACTGATATTAAAAATTAGGTTAAAAAAGTTTTAAAACTATTTTATGTAGAGAAAGAAAAGTATTTTATTTATAAACAAATTACAAATTAAAAAAAAAACGAATTTAAGGCTTCTATTATAACATATTTCATATAAACGAATATTTGGTGCCTTTTAACATCTTAATATCATTCAACTGGAAGTTCTAATTTTAATGGTAACTAGCCTAAGTCTAAAATTTTTTAAATAAATGCTGAGTTAAGGCTGGTTTATGCAGACAATTTTATATTTAATTTAACTTTAGTGTAAGATCGTTGCACACCAATATATAACCGCGTTTATACACACTTTAAGGAAACTTTAACTTTAACTTGTATTTAAGAAGTTGGTCAACTTTTATCTTCTTAAAGTTAAATTAAATAATAATGAAAATGAGCATGCGCGAGCAGTGTAACCAAACTTAAAATTCGCCTAGACCGAGCTGTCAACTTTAACTTTCAACCGGATTTACGTAACGGACAATACGGATATCTTTATTAATTATTTTATTTATTTATTTATAACAAACCAAGCAAAAAAACGGTCAAAACCTTGTCAAAACATAAAAAATGGTTTAATAATTAATACCAACCCAACAAAATTTTCGTGTTTCTGCGCTTGCGTAAGGCAAATGTAAATATTCTTTATAAATGGTCAAGGAATTCTTAAAGTTAAAATAAATTTAAATAAAAGTTAAATTAAATTTAAAGTTGTCTGCATAAACCAGCCTTTAGAAGATTAAACAATTCTGTTTTAAAACAATGAACTAGTAAATAAAAGTATGAAGTTATTAAAATAAAATTAACTTCTGACATATGAGTCATAACGTCGATTTAAGAATTTCATATAATTTGGAGAAGTGAGTTGAAATTTGTTCTGAATTTGTTTTTTAACTGCATTAACTGCCTATTTTAATTTATTTTTTAAGAGTTGCTTGTCACTTATTTTGTTAACGGTGTTCTGTAGGTACCGGTCCCGACTAAATTTTGAAATAAAATATAAGCTTCTAAAAGATCGTGAACGAATTCATTTTAGCGTAACCACCTACATTTTTTATTCTTAAAAATTCTGAGAATTGGGGCGGTTTTAATGTGCATGCGTCAAGCATGCCAATTTAAAACCGTTTGTATTTTTCTCTACTTACAAGATTTTATAATGAAATCATTAAAAAATATATTGTACTACAAAAATACTGGGGCATTTAGCAAAACTACAACTTTAAATTCATGATGTTATGTGATTTATAAATAATCGGCTGATTTTTGCATAGATGCTAGATAATTAGTCGTAAAAAAGTTGTAGGTTACCACTCACAAAGTTTCAAAGGAGTATTTTTACTTCAAAATTAAAAGCCGGGACCGATCCCTACTCTTGTGTATTTTAACTTGCTGGGATCTTTAAGAAATCAAGTGTGTTATTAGTTAATTAAACATAGCTAGATAATTGAAATTCACCATAATGCCTTGGACATAATTCTATTTCTTGTTTTATTTTCTTAACTTTTATTTTTATTTTCCGTTAATTTAAATTAATATGAAGATGGCTATACTCCTATCGCAGGTAATGACGGAGGTGAAAGCGGTGACGGTAAGAAGGTTTGGGATAATGAAGAAGAATCTGTCGCCTACAGTTGGAGCTTCTTTCATGTGATGTTTGCATTAGCTACGTTGTATGTTATGATGACTTTGACTAACTGGTACAAGTAAGTATTTGAATATATATTTTTAATGGTGATAGTGTGGTCCATCCTAGTGTGCAACAAACGTAAAACTTTTTTATACGTAATTTGTCAGCAAATCTTAGTCCTTATAAAAAAAAGTAGCCAATTAAAAATGTCTATATTACACGAATCTTGCAAATTTTCTTGTGAAATCTTGACGGTATGATTTGAATTGTTTATTGCTCATTTCTGCTGCCCCCTCACTAAGCTGTCCGATGGCTAGCAATGCTTTTTTTTAATTATAACTGCTTTGTGAATCAACATGTTGTGCATTGCAGGAGTTATTGGATGGCAAGAATACAATTCTACATACAAGGGGGCAATTTCTAGTGCATAGTTGTCGAATTTTTGTATATCGGCTTCAAATAGTTTCCAATATGACTTTTAACCTATAAATCAAATAATGACTGATGCCTGTAATCTCTGAAGCTAATTTCGGATTTTCTACATTTAGGGGATGAATGTACCCCCTTTTAGGGGTGGTTTGGTTAAAAGTGAACTCAAAAAATCTAAGAATAGCTCTTTTTTACACTTGGATTAAAAAATATGAAGCTAAAACTTTTTTTGGATAAGCTCACATTTTATTTAATTTTCCTAATAATGAGGGTGTCTTTACCCTCAATTTTAGGGTTGGTTTATTATCAATCTATGGACGGTGGTTTTATGTTAATTAATATCAAATTTGAGATATCCTAAAACATCTAAATATATTTTTTACAATTTTAAGTTGTATATGATTTTCTACATTTTGGGGAATGAATATACCCCCTTACAGGGGTGGTTTTGATTAAAAGTGAACTTGAAAAATCTAGATATACCTGCTTTATATACTCGGATCAAAAAAAAAAAAAAAAAAAAAAAAAAAAAAAAAAAAAAAAAAAAAAAAAAAAAAAAAAAAATACGAAGCTAAGGCTTTTTTTTAAGCTAGAATTTCATTCAATTATGTCTATTAATAAGGGTGATTTTACCATAAGAAAAGGGTGGTTGATTATAATATACATTTATTTCTTATTAGATATGTTTTAAAAAATCTGATTTTTTGAAGTTGCATATGATTTTATATATTTTAAGGGATGATTGCACCCCTACCTAGTCCGTGGGGTTGGTTTACAACCTTTTCAGGAATGGAGATGTATTATGTATTTCATTTTTCCAAGGTTCATTCGAAACAAAAATCGCAGTGAGAATAACTTCTAATACCATTGCTATTTTCGCAATTCTTCAGATTTGGCGACTTTCCAACCCCTAAATAGAGGTGATTTTTGAAAGTTTGCAAAAAACGAAAAGCAATGCTCATCCTATTTTGTTGCGACGAGTAATTTGGTCTCAAAATACATATCTACTTTTATGTCTTTTGCTTACCTCTCTGTGAATTGTGAACAAACAGGCAGTTTTTAAGCGATTTTTGCGGTAACTCTTTGAAAGAACAACTTATAAAAATTTACCTATTTATAATGTATTGTCTTTTATATTTTGAATGTTGTAGTTCATTAAAAAATAAATAAAATAATTACCTGTTTTTCAAAACTTTTGATCCTGAATTTTTGTTTGTTTGATGATTCTATGGGATTGCATTGCTTTCATTGACCGCACGCCGCTTATATAAAAAGCTTTTATTTACCACATAAATGTTTGTTTCAAATTCTTATAAAAGTGGGAAACAATTTATTACCAATCCCTACTAAAATTATGGTAGATACAAATGTAAAAAACAAACGAGAGAAATATATTAGATAACTGAATAATTATAAAACGAATTAAAATATAAATATTTTAATTTGTTTTATAATTGTAACTAAAATTTTAAAGGGTCTTTGTATGTCCACGTCCTTTTCAAAGTATCTTATTAAGTTGGAGTTTAGCTAAAAAATTATAAATCCAGTTAAAGCGTACAAATACGCTTCAATTTGATAAAAGTTATTTAGTTGTAGCTATTTTAAAAACGAACTGAATTGGAATGGTAAAAATATATATTATATGAGAGTAATTTAAAATTATCCGAAACAAATATTGAATGGGATGCGATTGTGTTTGATTGTGATTTGGTATTTTAGCATGACTTTTAATTCTAAATAACTTTTCTCTTTTAACATTTTGTTATATTTTTTTAAATAGGGGAACTTTACTCTTGAGCAGTTTTTAAATTTCTTGAGTTACCCTATATATCCTTGGACTAATTGATTTAATAAAATTTACCGCTGTTAATAAATTTTCCGACCATACATACACCAACTTTTATGAACATTAAAATTTTCTGACAAATTTCAAAAAAATAAGTTTTTCATTTGTTGCTCACCTAATAATAAATATACAGGGTAATTTTAAAAACATACGCCTTCGGTTATTGCGTGATTTCTTGGCCAAAATAAGATAAAAATGTTGCATGAAGATGGCACTAAAACGCACTTATTTTTAGGATTCAGGGTGTAAAAGAAAAAATCAAAATTTGAATTTTTTCTTGGGTTTCAAATCGGGTTTTTTTAGTTTAAATAAAACTTGGTATAGTTAAAATCCTGACCAAAATACCCCGCGTAGCGAGGTGCGAGTGGGCTCTACGCCAGTATAATCGAGGATGTGATGTGAATAACTAAATAATTTTTAGAAATGAATTAGCATTTTCTTTCATGTAATTATATAGGGCTCTTATACGTTAAAGAAAGACAACACAGTTTAAAAATATACTTTTATAAATGCATAGGCCTACAGTCATTAAATATTTTTTGAAAAATAATAACAATTTAAAAATGCTCTTTTTCCGCAAAGATCTGTATTAACTTTTCTAAGTTTTCAGCATGTTAACCTGATCTTTCTCAATTGCTATAAGAGCCAAATATGACAATATCTCCTCTAACATTGAGCTTCTCAGGTAGTTTTTTATTATTTTCAACTTGAAAAAACTTCTTTTGGCCGTTGCTACGGTAACAGGTAAAATAAAAACAAGACACAAGCCATTATAATTTCTGAGAAACTTGAAGACAGAATATGATATAATTATCATCGGGTCAGCAAGAGCACATTTTTGAATTAATTTGTCATTGATTTGTTTTCACTTTCGCTTTTGGGAACCGCTTAAACATTTCTTTTTTGTTTCATTATTTTTTTAATATGGCAAAGCAAGACCATACAACAAACATTGACGATCGAAAAAGTTATCAGAGGAATCCCCCCTTCCATTACACTTAGCACTTTTTAATTTGAATCATGGCTTCTTTTAGCAAGGCCTATTTTGGTGAGGATGCGACTTGACAGAGTTGTTTGAAGCAGCGTACAGACGGGATCCCATAAAAATGGCATTGGTGATTCAGACAGGTACTATTTTGAAACTGAGTAATGGGTAGGTACAATGTACAACCCTAAAAAACTGGGTCCAGTGGAAATAAATTAAAACGAAACGTAAAGTTACTAGTACCTAGTAATAATACATTTTTTGAATGCCTTGGGGCCCGGTGGGTCTCTAATGCTGGTGGGCCCTACACCATTGGTGTACCTGGTGTAGCCGTTGCTACGTCCCTATTTTTGACCAATATTTCGTTATACTTTTTTTAAAATTAATATTATTGATAATTTGGTACATAAGAGTTATTTTCTGCTTAGTTTAGCATAAATAGGTACTCTTGAATTAACTCGAAAAAATAAAGGCTTTTCACTATTCTAATTTTAAACATGAGTGGTACGGAAAAACAAACATTTAAAAATGAAAACAGTAATTTTTACAAAAAAAATTCAAAATTATCCACCTCTTGCTTGGATACATGCATGTGCATTTAATCCTTGTTTCAATGTATATATATCTTTATAATAATAAGAACCAAAATCAATCTTAAATATTGCCAGTTTCATAGCATGTAAGTTAGACTCTTAGAATTTCTCGAAAGCCGTTAAGTTTATTGAGTTATTATAAGAGTACTTTTTTTTGGTCTAACTATGCAAGAAACAATAATAATGTATGACGAAACAATGGCAAAAAATAAATTAACTAAATCTACGCCACTAGTCCATAATATTAACAAAAGTTTATCATCAGAAGGTGTATTTCGGTCAGTGCTCTAACTAAACCAAGTGTCATTTAAATCATAAAACCCGATGTGAAAATAAAATAAAAATCTCAATTCTGCAATTTTTCTTTTATACCTGTATCTTACAAACGTTTTGACCCTATATTTATATAACAATTTTGTCCTCTTTTTGACGAAGGAGGAAGAAATTAAGTGATGGTATATGTTTTTAAATCACCCTGTATATACTAGGTTGTGAGCTCATATTGTAATTAGTAGACCTATTGTTATATCTATCACGTTAAATCCTGACTTTTAGATTAAACGATTTTTAAATTGAGACTATTTAAATTTAAGTAAGTACTGTTTGTTTTAGGCCCAATTCAAATTTTGAACAATTCCACTACAATGCGGCTTCAATGTGGGTAAAGGCCATATCGAGTTGGCTGTGTTTGGCCTTATATGCTTGGTCCTTATTAGCTCCAGTATTGCTTCCTGACAGGGAATTTTAGATTTCATGTTTTTATTGCGAAAATGTTTACTTAAATAATATTATAACTTTTATGTGTTTTATTTAATAATTATGAAATAGGTACATAATTATTATTCAAAATATGCATTTAATTAAGGCTTTACATATTTAAAAACAAGTAAGTTAAACACCTTTTCATTTGACACATTTTATAGAATATAATTTATAAATTTCTTCGTAGGACTAACTAGCATTACATGAATATATATATATATATATATATATATATATATATATATATATATATATAATATATATATATATATATATATATAATATTATAATATATCATTATATATATATATAATATATATAATATTTATATATTATATTATATATATATAATTGCTTGAAAAATTTCGAATCTATTGGTGAAATTTTTCATCCATTTAAAAAATTATCTATGTAAAACTACATATTGCTCTCAACAAATTACTAACATATCGTCAGTAGAATGTAGAGTATTGTTCGAAGTCTTTTCTTTTTTTGGTTAATAATATTCATCGTTTAATGCCTGTTATTTTATTTTTAATATAAATTTAAAATAATATTTTATAATAATTTTTTATTAAAATATAATATAAATAATAATTTTTTTAATTATAATTTATAATATAATATTAAATTTTTTTTTAATAAATTATTATATATATATATATATATATATATATATATATATATATATATATATATATATATATATATATATATATATATATATATATATATATATATATAAAATATTCATATATCATTATATATAATTATTTCATAGATATCTTGCCGTTGCTTTAAAAAGTGAATCTAGATACTTATCAAATATTGTTAAAACATATTTCAGAACCCCTTGTTGGTGATAAGGTTTTATTATTGGGAAGTCCTTTTTTAATATCAGAAATTTACAGTGAGTAACAGTAAGTTTACATTTAATTTGATTCTAACTATCCTACATACTAAAAAGGCTGCATAAAAATGCCTATGTCATTGTACTAGAATCTTATTTTATTCGATTTATTTTTATCTTTGTTTAAATAATATTGTTATGCTTTAAATATACTAGTTTAGGTTGAATATTGTGATACTGATTTTAAATCAGCGTGTTTGGTTGTTTTAGAATATTAAAAAACCATGTTATTCCTTCAATCGGCATACAATTAGGGAAAAATATTACGATACTGATAGCAAGACATCTATCAAAGTAACAGAAAAACAAGTGCATAATACTGAAATTGATAACTTTTCTTTAAAAAAAAATTCTACATTTTTATATGTTGTATCTTATGATCTGTTTAATTTTATGGATTATTTTAGAAGTTAGCTCTCAAAATATGAAGATGGTTTAAAAAAATTGGCCATTAAAAATCAAAAATGATTTGCACTTTCTCATCTGAGTGTTTATTATGAACTTCAGATAAAAATAAAAGCGAAGCTTCTTTGGTTTCTTTTTAAAATCACGTTAAACTGGACGCCTTTTTTTTAAGTTTAACATTGCTTTTAGACTTTTTCGTAACTTGAATATTTTTAATTAAATTAATAATCTGGTAACTGTATTGAAAGTAAATGCATATTCTTATTACCTTATTTCAGTTATTAAGTATAATTTAATTAGAACGATAAAAATATTTAAATACCCTGTTTATGAATCAATAATGGTTTTATAATCAAATCAAGATAATGTCTGACCCGTTACTTTAGCTACAGATGGAATGATATTGCTTTTTAATATTTTCATAAATGTTTTGTTTGACTGAAATATATTATAGTCTTGTTTTTGTAGTTTTATTTATATATCTTTTGCTTTTATTTGTCATTCATTATAATATAACAAACATGAGTTTAAAGTAAAAATAAAGTAGTCAGCTATCTCCTTTAAAATTTTGGATTAAACATGCGATATATGATCTAGAAAATTTAAGAGATATAAAAACACTTATTATTATTTATTTCTTAAAAAATTTTACACCTGTCACTTTAAGCCAATTAGACAATTTTATTTTAACAGTTAACCATTGTCACCTTTAATTTTTATGGATTTTTTCCTTTTGCGTAGCCCTATGATCAATATTAATAAGTGTATTTTTTTTTTTGAAAGATGTCAGATTTTTGTATTATTCTTTTTTTTTTACTAAATTTTATGTGTAAAATGTTCTTACCGAATCCCCCGCGACTTTGAATTAATTTTCAGATTTTTTTTTCAGTCACGCATTTTTCTACATTACAGTTTTTTATTAAAAAAATGGATACTATTTTAGTGTCTAACCTGCTATTGGAGCTGTTCTAATCAGGCATGAAAATAGCTGATATTAAGTATATAAGTGTGTTGTGTGTAAACGGCAATTGGGGCTGGTCCAATAAGTAAAATCTTGTTTTTTTAGCAGTCTTCTCATCTAATAAAATAACAGCTATAATTAATTTTTTTCCGACCATGTTCTAAAAGTCGCACGCTAGTTTTATTGAAACGGAACTGGTCATGAACGACAAAATGTGAACAGACAACAATTTTACTGAACTTGTATGAAATGGTTATGGAACGGAAACAAAATTTCTAATGAGAATCAATCTTTATTCATACAGTTGTCACCTTAAACCCCCTGAGCTCGCAATCCTTACTTGGAGCAAAAATTTTAAGCTCGATTCTGCATGTTAAAAAAGATGGACTAAGTTTTAATAAAAATATAGTAAACTACGTATTTAGTAGAAAAAGTGAAACACTTCCGGATATTAGATTTGTGCTCTCTAATGTAATTATTTATTACACTGGTTGATTGGCACATCACTAATTATTAATATAGTATCCACTGTGAAGTCTCGATCTATGGTCATTTCCAAGAAGTCCATTAAATACAATATAGTCATGAATGACAACAACATTTTACAAGAACACTTTTAAGCCACAACAAATCAGCCCATTAGATGAACCTGGACAATATGAGAGTTGAATCTCTGGATCATTCAGAGGTTTAGACCAAGAAAATTAAGCCGAGGAATGTGTGACGAAATTAAAGGGCCATCATCTTCAGCGGCAGCACTATCAGGATGTAGTGGTTAACCCTTGGGAAAGGTTAGCTCAGAAAATACTACAGGTATCCTGCGACGGTGCTGTGACATGGCGAGTATTGCCGCCATTAAATAAGCATATCCCGTTAGAAGTTGAAAATTTTATATATACTTTTAATATAAATTAAACTGTTATCGTACACACTTAAGAGAAATAATTTATTAGAACAAGGCTTGTATTTGTTATTGGTTATTACTTTATAATATACATTGTCTTCTAGAACAAGTGAGAAATTAAATACACGTGTGTAAGGTAGTGTTGTGGCAATGGCTATTTTAGCGGAGAATGTATGACAAAATTAAAGGGTCATCATCTTCAGCGGCAGCACTATCAGGATGTAGTGGTTAACCCTTGGGAAAGGTTAGCTCAGAAAATACTACAGGTATCCTGCGACGGTGCTGTGACATGGCGAGTATTGCCGCCATTAAATAAGCATATCCTGTTAGAAGTTAAAAATTTTATACATATATGTTAATTTCACATAAGTGTTCGATATTGACGCACCAAATGTTATCGCCTTACTGGTAATTAATTTTTCTAACATCAGTTTACCTAATTTTAAACTGGGCTCGCAGAAAAATGACTCTTCTCTGTTTTACAATAAAAAAAACCTAAGAAATAACAAACTTACGTCATTTCGGTAACATATCTTTTTACCCTATTAAAAAAGCAAAATTGCTTAGTTCACGCATTTGATTACTATACGAGAACAGGGGCGCACCCAGGAAAAAATTTCGGGGGCGGGGGTTATGAAATTACTGCATGCCTACCTACAAATTTTAAACAAAAAAATTAATTTCTCATAAAGAGAATATTGCAGTTGTCGGTAAGAAAAAATAAAATTCTACATTTAGGCTGTTCCTAGCATACACAAGTTAAACTAAGTTTAAAAAAAGAAAATTAAAAAAAATATGAGAAATTAAACCAAACTAAGTTTTAACTTTCTAGGCTTTTGAACAAATTTTTCTAAAATATCTTCTACACATGGGGTCAAGTTTCTATAAATATGTAAAAGAGTAAGACCACTTAGTCGGCTTTTTGAAGAACTATTTCTTAAATAATTTTTCAGACGACGCAAAGTGGAAAAACTGCGTTCACCTGGGTTCACGTTGCCAAATGTCGTTATGACGATTCCGCTGATGATTTAAGCGATTTCTCGAATTTTAGATTAATTTGTCTTAAATTACATAATAGAAATTAAGTGAGGACTGCGTTTAAATACTCAAACAAAAAATTTTAACTTTATATTACTTCATGACTCTTGTTTATTTATAGTTTCGGTAACTTTTATAACGGAAAAACATATTAATATAAAATTTTTCTAAAATTTGCAAAATAATTTTAAATCAAGGCTGAATTTCGGAGGGGGTTTTAACCAAAGCAAAATGTGCACCGGCGATGTGCGTGTTTTTTGCTTGCTCCTGTTTGAACATTTTTTACGGGAACATGATTAGAGGAAGTAACATGTTGGTTTTCAGGAGGATTAGGAACTGTAGATTTTCCAGAATTGCAAGTTATAATCGTATAAAGATTTTCGAGGTTCTACATATTTTCTAAACAAAAAATAGGAATTCATTAAAAGCATATATATATATATATATATATATATATATATATATATATATATATATATATATATATATATAATATGGATGCCGATCTTCTTATACCATCGTAACGTTTTTCTCTCGCAGGGATAATACGCCATCATTTGGTCCTTCTGATCTATTCCCCCCATGAATTTATTATACTCGCAAACAGCTTCTGGTTTACATTTTTCTTGCCCCTTTTTATTGTAATATTTTATCAAATTATTTCCGAATTCTGTAGATATGTAAAACACATCTCGATTGTCCTTCCACTTAGCTATCATCACCCCATTGGAATAACGAGCAATTGTTTCACCTTTTTGTAACTTGGTCGTTTTAATTTCAACAGGAGTATATTTCCTATCTGGTCTAAGAGTTCCAGTACCGTAAGTTGACCTGGATAGCAATTTGCAGGCGAGATCGAAACTGTTATAATAGTTATCCAAATAAATTGAATGTCCAACGTGTAATTTTTGTTCTGTCAAATGAAGCACTATGTTAGCAGCATGTCCTTTTCCACCATAATCATCTAAGGTACCGGTATACACAGAAAATTTTAAAATTGTGCTATCTGGCTCGGTTAGTAAATATAATTTGACCCCATACTTATGTTTTTTATTTTTAATATACTGTCTAAATACTAATCTGCCACGCCACAATACCATGGACTCGTCCAAAGAAAGATTTTTGGATAATAAATTTCAATAACTCAGCCACGCTTAATATTTTCCAATATGTTATTCGGGATTTTTCCTTTGTATTTTTACTAAGAAAAACTTCTTCTGCATACTGGTTTGTTTCTCGAACTATTATTTCGAATAAATTCTCATCTAGCAATAAATTAAAGTAATCTATCGGTGTGTTACCTAAAATCAAAACAAATATTCTAGAAAATTGTCGAAATTAATATTATCTTGTAACTTACCGTTTGGTTGAACTAATAGTTCTCTTTGTCTGGTAAATGGTATTTGTTTAGGAATGGCCTCTTTTGTGTCCCATATCACAGAGGGAGCGGATGTTACATGGAGACATCGGTGTCGGTATTTGTGTATTTACCGGTCTTTCTTCCGCAACGTTTAAAATATCCATGTTAGCATCAAGGTCGAAGTCTTCTAATGTTGGAATTTCGGCATCCTCGTCTTCACTATTATCAGAATATGCCGACCCGGAGTACGAAACTTCAAAGTCTGGATCAACAATATCGTCATCTGAGTCATTTAGATAGTCTTCTAATTCTTTTTCTGTCAAAGGACGTTTAAATTCCCACTTTTTTGTACACTTTCGGGGCCTTTTTACACCGGACGGCCCTGCCTGGTTATTATCCATCACAAAGACAACGAGCACGTTTTTCAACGAATATACGAGGGGGAACCCAAAAAAAACGGGAATTTGTTCATAACTTTTTTATTTCTTATTATTTTAACACCAAATTTTAATCACCTTCAAAGTATTCGCCATTGACCGCAACGCACTTCTCCAAACGATTCTTCCATTGTTCAAAACAGTATTTAAATTCACTCATCGGGATGTCCTTTAAGCCTTCCAGCGATTTTTGTTTCACCTCCTCCACAGTGGCAAAACGCTTTCCTTTCATATTCTTTTTTAGTCTGGGGAACAAAAAGAAGTCACAGGGGGCTAGGTCCGGTGAGTATGGGGGGTGGACAATCGGTGTCATGGCGTTTTTTGTCAAAAATTGCATCACGGAAAGGGCGGTATGGGCCGGCGCGTTGTCATGATGGAAGAACCAGTCGCCTGTGCGCCAAAGATCTGCTCTTTTCTTCCGGATACTCTCCCTCAATCTTTTCAAAACCTTCAAGTAGAACTTCTGGTTAACAGTTTCACCCGGGGGAACGAACTCCGCGTGCACAACACCTCTGCAATCAAAGAAACAAATGAGCATTGTCTTGATGTTTGACTTCACTTGGCGAGCTTTTTTGGGGCGAGGAGAGTCAGCTGTCTTCCACTGGCTTGATTGCTGCTTTGTTTCGGGGTCGTATCCATAGCACCACGATTCATCACCAGTAATCACCTTGGAAAAAAATTCAGGGTCCTCTTCGAGCTGATTTTGAAGCTCAAAACATGCCTGAAGTCGACGCTCTCTTTGCTCGTCTGTGAGAAGGCGCGGGATAAATTTGGCTGCAACCCTTCTCATGTGCAAATCTTCGGATAAAATTCTCTGAATTGAACTCCATGATATTCCCGATATCTCGCAGAGTTGATCAATGGTTCGGCGACGGTCTTCACGAACGAGGGCATTGATTTTGTCGACGTTTTCATCAGTTCTTGACGTTGAGGGGCGTTCTGAACGAGGTTGGTCTTCAATAGACATTTCTCCATTTTCAAAACGTGAAAACCAATCGTAAACTCTGGTTTTACTTAAGGCAGCATCCCCATAAGCAGTCTTTAGCATTACAATAGTTTCCGCGGCCGATTTCCCCAACAGGAAACAAAATTTCACAGCCGCGCGTTTTTCTCGACAATCTGCCATTACGTTTTCGCCGAAATGTAAAAAGTTGTTTTACTAAAAAAAATCTCACAGGCGAACCGATGCACTCACAGCGACACAACTTTGCACACTGACGCAGGTGGCGTGACACTAACGGACATGTGGTCAAACAATAGCTTCCCCCACTCTCCCTTCCCTCCACAGCGTAATTCCCGTTTTTTTTGGGTCCCCCCTCGTAATACGTATACGACAGGCTGAGATCCTCGCGACAGTTCCACTTGCAGGCTGACGGTATACTAATGAATAAGATCATAAGCTAACAGATGCCGTCGAAAGACGCCATCCGCCGAGGCGAATGACGTCTTTAGACGTCATCCGCACGCAACGTGTTAAAGAATGGAGAAATAATATGATGATTTTTGCAGCTAATTGTAGCCGACCTCATCAAAATATAATTTCAAAAATATAAAATTAGGTTTTTGTGGACTTCTTTGATAATTACTTTACATTGAAGTCGCGTTACCGAAATGACGGATCCTACCGAAATGATGTTTTTAATTTTATTTAGCTTTCAAGATATTTTGTGCTTAGTAAAATTCAAATAAAAGTATTTTAAATAAAAAACTTTATTGGAAAAACTGTTTTAACGCCTACAAAGCAGGGTTGGCAAAATCCAAGGTTTTTTGAAAAAGAACCAAAGAAGCCAGGTTTTTTGGTTTAAACCAGGGTTATTTGGTTTAAACCAGGTTTATTTGATACAAAGTATATGAGTCCCAATACTTTAAAAATTAATAAATTATTTTACAAAATAATAGTAATAAACAATAAAAAAAATGATTGGGACAACTTTTATTTTTATTTACACCAACAAATTTAACAAAAAAAAAACTCCTTTAAAAAACAAAATCAGAAATACAAAACTAAAAGTTATTCATCTTCATTTTGAGAAGATGTATTAAAAACTTTAAATAAAAACACCAATTTGGAGGCTTTGGCTGTACCCAACCTGTTTCGAAGATTCGACTGCACTAGCCCAAAGGAAGTTTCTTTCAACGCCAGCCAAAGATGCTTGGGCTGTGTGAAGTTGATCAATAACATTAATGATATTACTATCGATATTTTTGTGGCTTTTCCACCACTCAATCGGTGTCACTTTTGAAGTGAAACTGATTTCAAAAAAATGTTTTTGAAAAGGTACACTTTTTGCTTGAAACTTTATAATTGAAGAGTGGTAATTCAAAAGCGTCTAAGTGCCAAAACTATTTTTTTGAGAAATTTAAGAAAAACTAATTAGGTATTAAAAAACAAGTTCTACGGATGAAAACAAATGTTTATTTTATTGTAATACATAAATGAAATAGAATAAACTAAAAAAAACTTTGAAAAATTATAGATTATGTTACATTAAGAAAAATAAATGTTAAAACCAAGAAACAATCTATGTGCCAAGCTAATCTTAATCATAAACAGTCTAAGTCAAAGGTATACTTCTATCATTATGAATTTGCCTGATTTTTGGATTTCTCTATCAAACTGGATCAAAACTGGTGATATTTCAGTGGTATGAAATCTAGCATATCTTCCAGGTTTTTTACTTTCTCAACGGAAATTCTGTTTTTGCATTCCAGAAGGCATAACTTAAGACCTAAAATGTTATGTTTTGTTTTTCCCTTTCTTAAAACATTACAGACTTGCCATTCTTCCATGTCGCTAAATGTTTTTCGAGTTTTCACCAAAGTAGGATTATCTTTATCTATCCGTATACTAGAAACCGTCGAAATTTGCAATTTGGTTGTATTTAAAACATTGTCAGCCATTTTTTGGAAATCCTTAAAGTCTTTCGCCTCCATGGTTATCGCAGTGAAAGGATGCTTGTGACATGCACCTTGTATCATTTTTTTGATATCTGCAGGAACAAAGGTTTTTGTTACTTTTTTGCGCCTTTCAATCTGTGCAAAATCTCTGTCATATGGCAGATAAGAATGTCCGGACACTAAAAATTTTTGCTCTATTTGATCATACATTCCCAAAGCTACTAAATAAATGAATAACATCAACATGATCTTATTTTTGTTCTGTCCGATACAGTTGTCGCTCCAGACAATGAGTTTGTTTCTTTTTGGAAAATTTTCCAGTGACAAAACTTTAAACAAACAAGAAGCAATCTCGTTTCCGCCACGACCGGTGAGTGTCTCTTCCCACAAGCACATGTGCGCAAATTCTGTATCTGACAGATGGACGTCAAGATTGTAGCATGATAGTTGCCTGCTATAAAACATAGAAGAGTGCGTCAAAGATGGAAGAAACAAAACTTGTTCCAAGTCAATAGTAATCACATTAGTGTCACAGTTTATTTTTTGTGATTCAGCCATGTCATGAGTCAATGTCGCCGTTGCCTTTTCTGCCTTTCGATGATGTAATTGAAGTGCATTTATAAGGTTTTTCTTGTCAGGATCATTGGAATCGCATGCCTTTATTTTATTGTTATATTTATCACATGTTCCACATGTGTCAGACCTTGGACGCCCAAATCGTAAATCAGGAAAGTCGGTATGGAAAACCTCAGAGTAAAATTTGTATGTTACAATAGTTTGGGGATATTTTTCTTTGAATGCACGGTACATCCGGTTAATATTTAAATCAGGACTCAAAAACTGTTTCACAGATTTGCTGCAGCTATAATGGTTTTCCTCACGTGGGAAGCTATTTATATGTGCTTTAATATCGTCACGTACCTGTGCAGAATACTTTTTTGTTTTTGTACCTTTACCCCGTAGATCAGTTATGGTATTTAGTCCTTTTTTTTTCTTCTCTACCAATACTTGGACTCTGTTATGGGTAATCGCAAATATTTCACTGAACGTTTTGCGACATACCTGGATGTGTTGACCCTTGCCATCTGGTACGGTGTAAAACACTGAATGTTGACGACGACTTTCTTCCGGACGATCATATGTGCCGTGACGCCTTCGGCTAATTGGTCCAAGTTGAATCAAACCAAGAAGGTAGATGCTTTGCTTATTGTAATCAACTGTACCATAAAATTCATCGAAGAGTGATCTCTTGTGGTCACCAGAGAGATTCCTGCACTGAAATTTGCACGCACAGTTTAGCTGAAACAAAAAATACATGTTAAAAAAACAGGCATCAGGATCCTTTCCGATACCGTTCGACGGAGCTTGAATTACTTCCACAAAATAATAACAACACGATCAAGTTAAAAGTTATCAAAAAACTTACCTGGGCGTTGGGCGGATTTTTTGGCTGCTTCAAAACACCCCTATAATTCGTATGTTGAAGACCACTAACTGAGTCGTTTTCTTTCATTTTTAACACTCTCCTGACCCTTTTTCCTTCTTTTTTTTACCACGTTGTCGCGAGCAAACATCGACTTGTCGGCCATTTTCTATACTAATAATGTAAAACGTTTGGCACTTAGACGCTTTTTCCCTACAATACGTTAGTGGAGTTAGACCGCATACGTATTCAAAATATGCATATAGAACTGCAGATTCTTGACTGGCACATAGACTGTTTTGTATACTATTGGCAATGGCACATAGACTCTAAAATCACTAAAATTCCAAAATATCGAAAAGTGGCACTTAGACGCTTTTGAATTACCACTCTTCAATTATTGGTAAAATGTCAATTCCAGGATACTTTTCTTTTGCGAAGTCCAGTGCTTTTGGGGTCTCTTCCTGTGTTAAATCTAAGTATGGAGGTTTTTCCCTTGGGTCAAGCATATACGATAAAAAATGTGCTTCTGTCATTGCCATTTCATACCGACTTTTAAATTTTTTAATACACTTTTCATTTCCAATATTTCTGAAATTGTTTTCAAGCTCCTTCCATACACGTACAGAATCACCAATTGTACATGTATTAACTTTGTACTGTATCGTCAAGTGCTACGGAAATGGGTTTAAGTAGTAAAAGCAAACCTTCTGCACTTCTTTTAATTCCTACATTCCCTACTTTAGCCTTTATATCTTTGTCTATTGTCTGCCTATTTTCTTCACAAATTTTAAGCATGGTTGGCCAAGCTTTAATATAAGATTCCAGACAATCGCACATTGTATTCCATCGAACCTCAATGGGTACAACAAGTTTTACATTTCTCGATTTGCGGTAACATGCATTTGCAAAATGATTATTCCGAAAATATTTAACAATACTAAGTACGTGCTTAGTAATATTGGAAGATTGGCAGTCGTTAGCCAGAAGGTTTAAAATGTGCGCAGAGCAGCCGTATGTGATAATATTAAGATCTACCTGCTTCTCTAGCAAGAGACGCGTTTTCTTTACGTTAGCAGCATTATCTGTAACTACTCAGCGAACTTTGCATTTTAATTCGCTCTCACACTTTTTAATGCTATCATATGTTATGGACTCAAGATAATCTGAGGTATGAGCATGGCCTGACGTATCAAAAGTTTCCCATAAATAAATTTCACCAGACTTTGTAGTCACTGTAATGCACACTATGGGATCGTTATGCACATTCGACCAACCATCAAAACCCAAGCAAACAACTTTATTTTGTATAAATTCACGAAATTTTTGCATTTCCTCATCATAAATCTTGTCCAGCAAGTGTCCGCTTATATCTCTTCGACTAGGTGGCTTGTAACCAGGTCGAAGTTCTATGAGACGAATAAACTGTGGATGATCAACATGTCTAAATGACGAATTTGTAGCAAATATATAACGTGCAATTTGCCTGTCTAGAGCCTCCTTTTGGTTTGTACTTGTTTTGATAAGAAAGGATTCCACAGAACTTGCAGTTTTGCGTCTTTTTCGATTTTGAGCTACGGGTTGAGATGATTGGGTGTTAGAAGAAGTACTTGGCCTGGATATCATCGCATCTTTGTCTGCAGTATCGTTACGCTCCGTTGAAACCAATGACGCAGAAGAGGAGAAGCTTGCTGTAGAAGCGCCAGCAGAAGTCACAGTTTCTTGAATATCCGAAGACAAAAAATGTTTTTTATACTAAACATACAAGTTCTTAGTTCGGACTAAACAGAAAAGTAAAGAATAAGGCATGAAAAAATTTCTCTTAGCTCCTCATACTTTTATAACAATGTTTGTATTTGTTATTTGTAATAGATTTGCAAATACACAATACGAAAAAAGGGGGAGGGATAATATAAACAAATCAATATTTAACTATAAATTTCGAGATAAGAAATTTGTATCAAATTAAAAAACAGACTAATATAAAAGCGAGTCCATACACTTGTTTGTATACAAAAATGTTAAAAATTGTTATTGATATTATTTTGCAATATTTGCATGCATCCTAACTTAATTTAAATACTACTAGGATATACTATACTACATAGGAGGTGAAAAGAGTACGAAGATACAGTAGGGTCAATCCATATCAAATCGACCAGGCGATTGTTTCGACCATCTCCGATTTTGATTATTTTTGGCACATTTATTCTGCTTACCAAAAAACTGAAAAATTTAAAATTTTAGAATTTTTTGACTACTGGTTTTGGTTTTATGAATTTTTGAAAATAACAAATTTGTCAATTTTGTTCATGAGGGGTTCTAATAAAAAGCTTAATATTTTGAAAACTATTACAGCTACCGATATGAGCGATACCTTGTTTTAAAGGTCTTCTAAATACCTTTAAAACGATGTGCCGCAAGCTTCATTTTTTTGAAAAAAAAATTCGAGATTTACGAAGAAAAATTTTTTTTCAAAAATCTCAAAATACCCTATTTTTGATTTTTTTCAAAAAATTATATATTTTTCTTTATTGTTTTCTGAACATATTTGCCAAATTTTAGGATGGAGAAATGATGGGTTCTTGTTCAAAAAAATTATCAAAAATACCTATCTCAATTAAATTTCCTATTGGTACTCACAAAAAAAGGCAATATTTTAAAAACGTGTATAGCTAAAGCAACCAGCGATATCTTGTTTTAAAGGAATCTTTAAAACTCATTAAACGATGTATCCTGTGATAAATTTTACTCAAATATTATTTTATTATTATTAATTTTTTAATAATATTACCTATATCTACTAAACTTAAAACAACAAATATTTTTTAAACCTTGTTTATTAAAGAGAACAACATAATTTTGACATAACACACACATATATATATATATATATATATATATATATATATATATATATATATATATATATATATATATATATATATATATATATATAGGGTTATCCAAATTAAGTGTCCACCATTGGTAACTTTGTTATTATGAAAATACAAAGATGTTTAAATTAGCAAACTAGTAGCATTTTTAAAGCTGGTAAAAAGGAGAAATGAAAAAACAATTGAGAAACGTATTTTTGAGTTTTTCAGTAAAATAACATTTTTTAAATGGGAAACCCTGTATATTATATTGCTTTCTGTTAAAACATCAAATTTTAAACAAAAAAGTTTATTATGACTTTTCCGCTAGAGTCAAAAATAAAGTCAAAATAACGATAAATATTTTTAATTATTTGCACTATTAAAATATTAAGACGGCTATGAAAACAACATGGCCTTCGCGATTTGACAGCATTAAATAACGACGAATTGCTAAACTGGACATACTCGCAACAGAAGGCTTTGGAAAACAATATAAAATCAAATAATGTCAAACATTAGTGTGTTGCTTATAACTTAAAGCTTATAAACAATACTTGTTTATAAGCTTTATTGTGTCAGTCATTAATTTAAAGAAAAAATGTTCTCTCAGAAGAAAAGTTGATGTTAGAATGATATTTAGTGTCAGAAAATCCTCCTTGAGAGCAAGAGAATACTACAGTGAATTATATCCCGCTCGCATTCAACCGTATGAACGATATTTTCTGAGACTTTATCGAAAATTTAGGGGCAACGAAAATGTTGTTGCTAAAACAAGGACAAAAAAGAATTCACAATAAGCGAGGCCACGGAAATTGCAGTTATTGGATATTTCGAAGCTTATCGTGAGAATTCAATAACATATTCTCAAGGACTCTAATTTCAGTTATGGTATTGTTCAAAGGATTTTAAAAAAGTACAAATTTATTCCGTATAAGTACCGACCAGTTCAAACGCTTTTGGCAAGGGATCCAGGGAGAAGACTTGTTTTTGCCATTGGTATCTTAACTTCTGTCGCCAAAATATAAATAACTTTCGCTACATTTTATGGACAGATGAATCAAATTTCTCAAATTCTGGAATGTTTAATAGAAAAAACCACCATTATTGGTCAAGAGAAAATCTTTTGTTAGTACATCCAAGAGGTCCACAAGTCCGTTTCAGTTTCAACGTTTGGTGCGGTATAAATGGTTCAAAAATTGTTGGTCCGTTCTTTTATGAGGGCACCCTAACTGGTGAAAGATATGTGGAATTTATGACAGAAATTCTGAATAATTTCTTAGATGAATTGGATCTTATAAGTAGACATCATCTGCATTTTCAGCAACATGGCGCACCTGCCCACAACTCCAGAGGTACTTATCATTTTCTAAGTACTAGTTTTAATGATCAGTGGATAGGAACAAATGGCCCAATCCAGTGGCCTTCCAGATCACCAGATCTAACCCCACTTGATTACTTCTTGTGGGGTTACTTAAAGAACCAAATTTACAAGCGAAGGTGCGATAACGTCGACGCTTTAAAGACTGCAGTTAGGGAAAAGATAACCCAGATAGATGGTAGGACCATACTTAAGACAGTTCGAGCAGTTGAAAAACGTGCCCAAAAATGTTTTGAAGAACAAGGTGGTGTTTTCCAGCATCTTCTTTAAAAAAAATGTTATTTTAGTTTGTAAGAATATGAGTTGATGTTGAAAATAAAGTTTGTCGATACAATTTAATTGTTTCAGATTGGGGGTCATAACTTCAACAATTTGTAACCTAGGAGAAAAGTCATTATAAACTTTTTTGTTTAGAATTTGATGTTTTAACAGAAAAAAATATAATATACAGGGGTTTCCATTAAAAAAAATGTTATTTCACTGAAAAAATCAAAATAACGATTCTCAATTGTTTTTTTTATTTCTCATTTTTACCAGCGTTAAAAATGCTACTAGTTTGCTAATTTAAACAACTTTGTATTTTCACTAATAACAAAGTTACCAATGGTGGACACTTAATTTGGATAACCCTGTTATATAATATATATATATATATATATATATATATATATATATATATATATATATATATATATATATATATATATATATATATATATATATATATATATATATATATATATATATATATATATATATATATATATATATATATATTATATGTTTTTTTTTTTTAATTAAACATTAAAATATTTTGTAAAACAAAACCATGTACATAATAACGGATATCAATAATAATTAATACAGTTTTTTATTTAGCTTTTTTTGTAAGATAGCAGATGAATCTTCCATTTCTCTTTTTGAAATATTATATGTTCGCCCAGTGGTCGTATTGGGATGAACTTTTTTTAATATTGAGGTTTGATCAATTACCAAAATATCGGCAGGTTTTGGATAAAAGAACGATGGCGCAAGTCCATGTGGATGTAGGAAAGTAATTTTAAACTCTCCACTTTCTATGTTTTTCCCAATTATACAGCCCAGCCACCAGAAATTGTCATATTGAATTGTGACAAATCCAGAATCAATTTTCTCAATTTCTGTTGTTGCCAAACCAGCAGCTGAAACTAGTTCATGAATGTGTTCCTTATAACTCAAAGAAAAAGGTTTAACTAAAATTTTGAATTCTGATATGGGGATTACAGCATGTAATTTTTGTGTTCCTGGTATTGTTTGGGCATCAACGAATCTTTTCTCAAGATATTTTTCGTGGTTTTGGTAGTCATCCGTCGTACAAAATTTAAAAACAATACCGGGAATATTTTTTTCTGCAAATGCAAAAAGATGTTCTGGGGTCATAATTTGCTCTTCATATGGTCTTTGAAGACTTGCCTTGGCAGCCAACCTTTTTACAGTGCCCCCTAAGCCATCACAGGCACTTTTTCCGTGGGAAGTAGCAAAAAAATGCCATTCTGCTTTAATTCCAAATTCCTTAAAATGGTGACAAATGTTAAGAAAGTTTTTTTTATTTTTATATTGTGCAGCGCACCCATCGGAAAAATAAAATATTTTGGATAAATTTGTAATTTTTTCCTGCAAATCTGGAATCATTGGGATAAAAATAAATGGAACGTAACTGTATTATGAACTAAACAGTCGGAAATAAAAACATAATTTAAATGTTGGATCTCGTTATACTCATTCTTAAAATAAATGACAAAAGGGTGCAATGTGGCCTGGGTATTTGTCCAATGATAGGACTGAACTTCGTCTTGTAATACAAATGAAAAATTTTCAGCAAAATCACAAGTTATAAGGGCTTCTCCTATACTTAGAGCATTTTTAACTTCATTATAATATTCTTTTTGCATGTTTGCAAAAAAAGAGTGAGATTTTAGTTTTAAGTCTTCGGTAAATTCATCAATAAAATCACTTGTGGATTTGATTATTGTCTCCATATTACACCTGTCTACTGTAATCCACTTTTTATAGGTCACAGTGTCAATCAGCTCTTCCTCAAATTTATCTTCTAAAATAGTTTTTAAATTTTCAATTCCAGGGCACATTTCACATGTGTCCAAATAACAGTCAACACCTGGTGGATTACAAATCATTTTGCCTAATAAGGAATTGTAATCAGGAAAAATAGGCTTTCCTTGGTCATCGGTAATTAATTTGTTAATTTTGGCCCCATTTATCATCAGCTTTATGTTCTGGTGAGTTGTGCAAACACACACTGTGTGTGTTCCGCTTTTTCCGGCTAATATGCAATTTTTAGGTCGCAATTCACAAAATTTGGATAATCCGATTTTTATATTAGGGTGCTCTTGTTTAAAATGCAAATAAATTTCTTTTACATTAGCTAAAACCAATCTTTTTTGCAAGTATTCCTTGGCTCCACCTTCTTTCCTAATTACAACAAAATCTTTTTTTCCAGGCATCGCCCTACTAATATCGTCCCTTAAATAAAATGAAGAAATAATTTGAGCCACGTTTTCGGCAAGAGTTTTGCCGGGCTTTGGATTGGGTGTTGACAGTATTCCTTTTTCTTTCACAATTTTTTTCACCATTCTGGCCATGTATTGTGAAACACCAAATTCTGTGCAAATTTTTTCCCTGGTCCAACTAATGGGAAGACAAGATAAAATGAGTATTTTTTCAGTTCTTTTTGTTACTTTTAAAATTTTTTCCTTTAATTGTCTAATTACTTCACATTCATCCATTGCACTGTTTTCTTTGTCATTCTTCACTGTAGCGATACTTTCTTCCATCAATCTCTTGTCTAATGCAATTTTCACCTTTCAGCCTTTTATTTGGACAGACGTTTTCGTTTTATGGGTGATTCCCCATAAATTGGAGAGACTGATTTAAAAGTTCCAAGGACTTATCTTCTTCCATTTTATAGTCAGAATCGGCACATCCCAAACCAGAGGGTCTGTAACAAAAACGATTAATTTAAAATTATTTTTAAATGTTAATTTTTTTAATTTAATAATTACAAAAGGCAAATTAACGGTTATTTTTTTTTTCAAAATAATAGCTTTTTTATTGGATTTTTTCTTAAATGGCAATACTACTTGCTATGAAAAAAAAAGTACAACTGGCAACGCGTACCCCAATTTAAAGGGATGAGGTCATAGAAACACTCGTCAAACCTTCAAAAGAATTCCGCCGGCTGTTCTCTCTTTTAAATCCTTACTCTTTGATTTAATGTATATGGTTAATACAAATCACATTTTTCATATCTTTGTAAAAATTCATATTTCAGTACGAAATTTTGACATTTCAAATTAGAAATTAAATAAAAAAATAATTAATAAAAAAATATTATTTTATTACTTACCATGGTTCTGGGGATGCCTGCTCTTGTGAATGTTCTTTTGAGATTTTTATCCTGCAATTATCACATATTTTCATGCCACTTTTTACACCTTTAAACGAACACATCCACTTTGTTACGTTTCTTAGCTTTCCCGAATGTTTATTTTGATTTAAAGGGTTGCAACAAAACGCCGAAATTTTCCACTTTTGCGTATGGTCTGCCATTTTCGCAGTTTTAGAAAGAAATGACAAAATATAAATACCAAAGCCCTGTCCTTCCTTTTCGCTTACTCTAAATTTTCCTGTTTAAACAAGAAATTTCCTGTTCGAAATCTTGAGTGGGAATTGGGAGAACCAATCAGAAGTAAAAGGGGCGTGATTTTAAGATTTCAGGAACAAACAAGCTCATTTGGAAAATATGTTTTAAAGGAAGGATTTAAGAATCTAAACAAGAAGAAACGTGTTTTTTATATAATATTTTTATTACTATATTCTAAAACATTTAAATAAAATCCAAACTAAAAAAGTGTAGGTGTTATGTGACCCGTAATTTATTAGGTTTTAAAAGGCCTTTTAAACAAAGCATCGCTTATTAAAATATCTATCTTAGTTTTCAAAATATTGCCTTTTTTGTGAGTACCAATAGGAAATTTAATTGAGATAGGTATTTTTGATAATTTTTTTAAACAAGAACCCATCATTTCTCTATCCTAAAATTTGGCAAATATGTTCAGAAAACAATAAAGAAAAATATATAATTTTTTGAAAAAAATCAAAAATAGGGTATTTTGAGATTTTTGAAAAAAATTTTTCTTCGTAAATCTCGAATTTTTTTTCAAAGAAATGAAGTTTGCGGCACATCGTTTTAAAGGTACAGTATTGGCCATATATATTTGGACAATATATTCATTTTCGATAGAAATGAAAAACAATTTTTAAGGGGCCGTTTATTATTTTTATTTTTATATGGCCTTTCTTTGTTACTACTCTAATTAATAATATAGTACTAAAATAAAACATGTAAATGAAAAAGATTATAATTAATTTGTATATGATTAATTGGATGTATGATTTTGCCTGGACAAAAATAAATGGACAAACTACAAATACCCAACTAAAAATCGTATTTATTAAAAAAAAAAAGAAAATTAGTACAATATAACATGGTGAAAGTTCTAATACTTAGTGAAATAGCCATTATTATCAATAACTGCTTGACATCTCCGAGACATGGACTCCAGAAGCTTGTTAATAACATCCATACTAATATTTCGCCATGAATCTTGTAAAGCTGCGAACAATTCGTCTAGATTCTTGTAATTACGATGCCGAATGCTTCGATCTAGATGTTCCCATAGATTTTCGATGGGGTTAAGGTCAGGCGATTGTGATGGCCACTTCATAACAGTAATTTTTTCATCTTTAAAAAACTGTTGAATTAATTTTGAAGAATGTTTCGGGTCGTTATCTTGTTGAAACACGTAAGTTAGCGGCAACATCTCTTCGGAGTACGGTAACATCACATCTCTCAAAATATCCCGATACTTAAACTTATCCATAATGCCAGAGATTTTGTATAAAGGACCGATCCCATATCCAGAAAAGCACCCCAAACCATAACAGAACCTCCGCCATGTTTAACTGTCGGTCTGGTGTACTTGGGATTAAGTCTTTGGCCTTTAGGTCTTCGTACATATTGGATGCCATCAGAATTAAATAAGTTAAATTTTGATTCGTCACTAAAGATGACTTTTTCCATTGGACGTCGCTCCAAGAAAGGTGATTTTTGCAAACTCCAAACGGGCCTTCCGGTTTTTATTTGAGAGGAGAGTTTCTTGGCGGGTCTTCTTGTGAGTAAGCCAGCTTCTGTAAGACGTCGTCTAATAGTCCTAGAACTGATATTTGTTACGTTCTGTTCTTCCAATTCGGCCTTAATTTTACTTGAAGACTTAGACGGGGAGTTTGAGCTAATGTTTTTGATGATTCTGTCAATTCTTGGGGTGGTTTTTCTACGACGGCCAGGTCTTTTCTTATTGTCGACACTAAGACGTTGCTTATATCTTTTTATTAAGGCATTAACAGTAGACCTAATCACTTTGAATTGGCGTGCAATATCAGCTTGGCACCTTCCACTGTTGTACTCAGCAATAATACGAAATTTTAAATCGTTGGATAACTCAAGCCCACGCGGCATTTTGTCAACTAACAACAATCACGTCCTGGCTTACAATGATACAGAATTAGAACAATTCCGTCGAAGATAGGGGGAATTATAACAAAAAACCTGTTTGTCCAAATATTTTTGACCAACTATAAAAACATACTATATTGTATAGGGGACAGAGAAAAAAAATATCACGAATATTTTACTACAATTCCAAACGTACATTCCATACAGATTATATTTATGTATTTACGATAACGTAAATAGTGAACTATTTGTTTATACAAAACAATAAAGATAATTTTATATTTGTCCAAATAAATATGACCAATACTGTATTTAGAAGACCTTTAAAACAAGGTATCGCTCATATCGGTAGATGTAATAGTTTTTAAAATATTAAGCTTTTTGTTAGAACTCCTCAAAATTGACAATTTTGTCATTTTCAAAAATTCATAAAACCAAAACCAGTAGTCAAAAAATTCTCAAATTTTAGATTTTTTAGTTTTTTGGTAAGCAGAATAAATGTACCAAAAATCATCAAAATCGGAGATGGTCAAAACAGAAATCACCTTTTTTGTGGTTGATTTCATATGGATTGACCCAGTAGGTACAATTTAAGCATTTTTTCTCACCTTCAATGTCGTCATCATTGTTTCCAGAAGAACATTTGGTTAGGGGAATTGTGCTTAAGATAACATACTTTTTATTTTGAAATAAATATACGAAATAAATAAAGTAATATGATATCAGCATATTGCGTATATTCTTAAACGAATCATAATACACAAAATTATTGTAAGTTTTAGAACAATGAATGTTACATACAATTGAGGCCCCTAGAATAAAAGGGGTATAAGTACAATATTAGCCTGTTTGAGATAATTGCAATCAAAGTTAATTGAATTTTAAAAAGTCATCTAAAAAGCTAGAAAATAGTTCTATCTTGGTCTATATGTTGTATTGGTAACTCTGTCTTGGATTTTATTTATTTTTTTGAAGTTTAAAGTAATTTTTAAAAAATTTTAGAAAATGTACTTATACCCATTTTATCCCAAACTTCATTGGGTTCTAAGATACAAAAATAAACAACTGAAATTGATTTGAAAGGGCTCTTTATTCAACTTAAAACAATAATACCCTAAAAATATTTATAAAACAAAAACCACTATTCATCATCCGAATATAACAAGTCCACTTCTTCGGGAACTTCGTCTTCATCTTCCTCAGTTTCCTCTGGTAACTGTTTTTCTGGCTTCTCCACTGATGTTTTGTTTCTACCTCTTTCAATAGCCTGCTTACTAGTGGAGCTACCGTTTTTTGCTTTATTTTTTTCGTTGCCTTTTCCTTCATATTGAATTCTATTATAAAACTCGTGGTATATTGGAGGAATAAAATCTAACAAGGATTGTAAGTTCTTCCATTTAGCTTCTTTTATTTTTAAAGCACCTTCTTTTAGCACGGAAAATGTATTTGCAAAGCTTAAATTTGGCCTGCCTGTTGTCTTAGAAAGGCACATGCATGTATAAAAGGGCATTGCTATATCCAATGTTGGTTTGTGCTGAAACGAAAATGTCTGTGAACATTTTGAATAAAAGAAGTACTGAATTTCCCTCCATTTGATAACATGATTATCGGTATTTTTTTTGGGTCACTTATGATCTGGTTCAATTTAGCAAAACTATAAAAGTTTTCCCTTTTCATGTCATGGACAGTAAACTTTTTAGAGGATTCTTGAATCACAGTCCTCCAGTGTTCTGGGATAAAAATTTGTGGAATTTTCCTTTTAACCTTCTCAATAATACCAAAATCTTGGTCACACTCCATAAACGTGTGTCCTGGCTCCAAAAATTTGTGATGGATTTCTTGAATTTTGGTAGATTTTACTAAAAACATAAATAATTTTGCAATATTTTTATTTTTATTTTGCCCACCGCACGAATCACTATAAGCTATTATCCTAGTGATATTATCAGGTAGAACCTCATTAATAAAATGAATCAAACATGAGCCAATTTCTTGTGATCCTCTGGATGCAACTGTCTCGTTCCATACATACATATGCGATTTGCCAGTTACCAGATTATGTACACAGAAATTATAAGTCCACAGTTGCCTCAGGTAAAACACTTTCGATGTCGTAATAAGTGGGGTAGGTAGAGCTTGTTGAAGATCAAAGCATATCACACATGTATCAGCAGAATCTTTATTATCTAGAACATCTGACTTTTTAGTTGCCAGTGCCTTTTCTGCTTTTTTATGATGTACGTCCTGTTTTATTTGTGCCTCCGTGATCTTAATTTCATCTTGAGAATGTTTAATAATATTTGCAAAGGTATCACACTTATGCCCGGTTTTATAAACAGGTGTTAACTTTAATCTGAGATTTAATCTAGGATTAGTACGAAGATGACTCGTTTTATAAACCGAGGTAGGTGTTAACTCTACCCCACCGTTCTAGCCGGGGTAACTCGAGAATCCGGTGTTGGATCATGCGCAAAATGGTCATTTTCATCAGGGCATTTTTTTAGGGATTTTTGTTGACAAATCAAAAAGTGTTTGAAGTGTCTTTGAACTTTGTTATGCTTGTTAATTTTACTTTTAGTGTGTAGTTTTGTGATACGTACAAACCCTAAATAATATATTACAAAGATTTTTTGATTTCTTTATCTATGGTACAAAGATAAATACCTACATCAATAAGGGCCAAAATACAGGTAATTATGTACTCTGTTACTAATTTCAAGCAGTTTTGTCATAATATATACCTAAAAAAAATTTCAAAGTAAAACGTTTTAAGAGTTATTTTACAACTTTCATCCCTTGAAACATTATTCACCTGAATAAGGTGACAAGGGACAAGATATATATGACATAATTGCATAGCTCTCAAAGCTAATCTAACAAAACATAATTTTCAGATTCTTTTTTATTGGGGTACCTCAATAGATATCACCTTCACTCATTTGAATTTAAAAAAGGATATAAATATGGATGAAGATATTCTGGGCTTATTTGAAGAACTTTTAACAGACGATGATGAAGATATTATTCAAATAATTGAGGCACCCCGGCAACCTCGAGTTTTTGCAGACCGAATAACAACATTGGACCAATGGAACGATAAAGAATTCATAACTCGATTTCGCTTGTCTAAACAATCCGTGATTGGTATAATTAACAATATAGGAGAACAACTTCAACATATTACTGAAAAGTATTACACCAAAATATTTAATTATTCAATTACAGTCCTTACATTAATTCTTTTTAGGAATCATGCACTTAGTCCGCTAACACAGATCCTAATTGCTTTAAGATTCTATGCATCAGGAAGCTTTGAAATTGTTGTAGGAGACTTCGCAGGAGTGCATAAATCGACAGTGTGTCAAGTGCTTAAAAAAGTAACTAATGCCATTGCATCATTGGCTCCAAGAAAAATCCAATTTCCAGATACTGAAAATGAATTAGATAAATTAAAGAGGGACTTTTTGGAAATAGCTAGGTTTCCCAATGCCATAGGAGCAATTGATTGCACCCATGTGCCTATTCAGTCACCAGGTACATTTATTATTGAGAATACCTTATCTCAGAACTTGTGAAAGATGGCATAAATACACAATTTGTTCGAATTCACTCAAATTTTGAAAATACATTTTTGTATATATGGGGTGTTTGTATTTTCGGGGGCAATTATCAACTTTTTATGCACGTTGTACATGTTGCACACACAGTATAACAAGATATGTATATCTATTAACTATTTTTAATTTTCTTAATCTTAAATTTTCAGGAGGAAATAATGCTGAAAACTTCAGAAATCGAAAAGGTTTTTTTTCTTTAAATGTTCAAACCGTGTGTGATGCCAAAATGAGAATTTTAGACATTGTAGCTAGGTGGCCTGGTGCCACCAATGACCGGACAATTTTCGGAAACTCTAGATTGCGGCAGAGATTGGAGGAGGGAACTTTTGGTAATGCCATTTTGTTAGGTGACTCGGGTTATACTTTAACGGACTATATGATGATTCCCCTGGCAAACCCCACTACTAGAGCAGAATTGTTGTATCAGGAGTCACAAATCCGAACAAGAAATGTTGTGGAAAGAAGTTATGGGGTATGGAAAAGAAGATTTCCTTGTCTCAGATACCAGTTAAGGCTAAAACTGCAAACAAGTCAAGCTGTTATTGTTGCCTGTGCAGTTTTGCATAATATTGCTCTAGCTAACAATGATGATGAGCCTGAAGACCCAATTTATGAGAACCCTGAAGGAGATATAGGACCTCAGGAACCAATAAATGTTGAAGAAAATGGAGTTCGTACACGTCAGAATCTAATTGACACATACTTTGCATTTTTAGAATAAATTTTTTAAAACAAAATAAAATTGTGTTTTATTTAAAGATATTTAGGGGAAACAGTAAAAAAACTGTAAAGCTTTTAAATATTTTTCTATTGTTTTTCAGAGAAAAAATATATTTTTTTATGAACCTATTGTAAAACAAAGATAACACTACTTTTAATACGAATAATATATATGTAATATAATATGTATGTAATAATGATAAGGCTTAAAAGTCGTCCCTACATAGCTTTTTTTGTAGAATTTCCAATTCCAATTTTTTCTTTTGTAATTCATAAATATGAATTTCCTTAGATTGCTCCATTTTCTGCTCATGTTCTTTCTGTAAGATTTTCATTTGAAGCGCTGAGAGTTCATCTTTCCTCTTTTCATCCTTCTTTATACATTCTATTTGCAATTTTACGAGTTCTAATTTTGCGTCTGACAAGCAACTGATCTTTCTTCTACAATCCTCTGTTAATTCAGTTTTTTTCCTGACAATTCTTCCATGGTCTACAACAAAAACTTTATTAAACTATACCAAATATTACAGAATAATAATACAAACTGGTTTAAAGCTTGAGTAAAGTTATTTAATATAAAAACAACTTAACAACAATTTGGCTTCATTCTGTTAAATTATGTACTACTTGACTAACCCTGTATATTGAGCCTTATTTGTAATATTAACTGGTAATAATTTAGATTGAAAAACAAGCAAGCAGTTTTTAATTTAAAACTGCCCTAATAACACAACAATAATCATTTTTTGTTTACATATTTTAAACACACTTTATAAGTAATAACACTGTCCAATCCGAAACCAAACATTGAAGACCTTAAAGATGCCTTCCTGTAATCTACTTGCTTTAAAAAAGTTCCACCTGAATTAATACTTACGGCTAGTAGGGGTTTTCTGAGGGGTTTTTCTTTCAACACACTGCTTTGGTTCAACTGGAGCAGGACCAGGTACCGAAGATATTGTCTCGGTTGGTGTTTTGTCTGAAATAATTTTTGATAAAATACTTTTTACTAGGAATATAATTTTTTGTATAGTATGTATATGCTCTTAGAAATTCAAAATAAATAGACATGAACAAATGATTTGTTTAAAAAAATGTATTGTGCTTTTAGTTGCTAATTATTAATTTAAATTTTGATTCAATAAATACCTTGCTCTATTTTCTGGACAGCTGTAGCAGAGTTAAGATTCAGAAGAATCCGTCTCCCTGGTAAAATCTTTGTTACTCTACCTGAAATTAAAAAAAAAAACATTAGAGATTTTAGATTGTAATGTTTACCAATGACTTACCTTCTGGCCTTATGTCCCTGTCTTGACTTCTGTTACCCAGTTTATTAAGTATTAGGGCACTCGAAATGGGTTTTTTTAATAAATTTGGTCTCCACTTTTCAGCCCAATCATGTGTAAAATCGGAGGGAATTCTCGTTTGCTCATTGGTTTTGTGAGTATCATGTCCTAAAAATAAGTATATATATATATATATATATATATATATATATATATATATATATATATATATATATATATATATATATATATATATATATATATATATATATATAAAAGTATATTATTATATACATAAGTATATCCTGAGTTGCCAAGCATGAGGAGGGTATGATCCTGATATTTTTGGGCTTATGATATATCCAGTCCTGTTATCTACCAATTTATTCATTATATACAAAAATGACAGAAAAGCTTGTTGTTATTATAACTGAAATTGTTACATCATAGGCTCCATTATCTGTTGTAATATTATTTGACAGAGAATTTAAAACACTTTCACATTTTTGTGCTTTAGAAATAATAATTGTTTTGGCATTTAACTTTTAAGTGATTTCACATATTGTAATAAAATTTTTACATACCTAGCAGCAATATTCCTGGATTTTCTTGCTCTGAAAAACTGTTCTCAGTTTCGAGCACAGTCTTTTCTATTTCATCGGGTAGATTGTCAGAGTCAAAGGGGTTATTTAGACCTGACACATTTATGTCTCCTATTAAAGATTTAACTCGAATATCGAGGGCCGTAATGTCAATACTGGTTCTTGACCCGCCACCAGTTTTGTTTGTTTCTTGCTTTTCAGCAGCATATTTTTTCTTAACTTCGCGTTTGTAATTTTTCCACTTCTCACGTAGCTGCTTACCCGTTCTTGGAGTAAAACCCTTGGTGCACCACACAGCAGCAATCTGGTCCCAAGTTTTATCCTTTTCCTTTGATGTCACTGCATCGGTTTTTTTATTCTCCAATACATAGCTATATTTTTCTACTAATTCAACCAATGATTCGATTTCTTTTTCGGAAAAATTAAAACTTCTCTTATTCATGATGAAAATATCTGGATAAAATACACAAATTATAGATCACAGAAAACATAAAACCGATAACCATAAATATTTACAAATTTCAAAAATGTAGGGTTAAGTCAACGGTAATTCTTCTTCTTCCTCTTTTTTTGATAACCAAATCAACGATTTTGCTATATTCGTATGACTGCCTAATCCTAGTGTTAACACTAGAGTTACCCCAAGATTCTTAACACCAGCTTATAAAACCGGGCGTTACTGCATGTGTCGGAGTTAGGGCGGTGAAATCTAAGATTAAACTACGTATTAAATATATAGGGTAAATACGGGTAAGTGCACCCGGAAAAATGACAAATTTGACTCTTGACACATCAATCTTCTTTTTAACACAATAAAATAGTTATGCTGCCTAAAGACTATTATCTAGTACACTAACTTGCTCTTTTTGTAAAAAATAATCGCACTTTGGTGAAATTGGTAAAAAGTTGTGGGTTATTTTTTAAAATTTTGCACGCGGGTGCATTTACCCCACATTGTGGAGGTAAATGCACCATTGCTATCTAACTTTGTTACAAATGTTGATTTAAACACTGTGAGGTAAATGAGCCAAAATTAAAAGCCTAAGTTAAAAATACGTGCATTTCCATACATCTAAAAAATATGTAAATAGTCATAATAATTCTTTAAAAATTTATATTTTTTCTGTTTGTTTTAATATCAATTAAACGCAGCAATAAGGCAGATACAAAAATATTTATTTGAGTAATTTTAAACAACAAAACAAATTTTTTCTAAAAATAAACGTAAAAAATTGCAATTTTAAATATAAACGTAGTGAAATACAATATCATAATAAATTATGATATGTTATAAGAACTAAAGTCAATATTAAAATGGGTTAATCCTCTTCTGTCAACGTTAGTTGGTTTCAGGCATTTAAGCAAGTCCCCCTCCAAGACCTCGAATCTATCTTCAATGGCTGGCCATTTAAAAATACCTCTTCTCTTGTCCTTGCAGCGAAGAAATGTCATTTCCCATTTGTCATCACACTTGGAAACTGTTTTTCCAACAAAATATCTGATATTTTTTTTGTTGGAAATTTCACCAGATAGAATTGGTCGGCACACACGGCTATCGTTTCTTCATTTTCCGATAACATACTGAAGTCTTCATCCGATATATCCATGTCACTGTTAGAAACTTCTTTTTCATATTCTTCCTCACTGGAAGATGATGATAATTCTTGTTGTGGTGGCAACTTTTTTGATTTTGATTTAGCAGTTTTTGTTTCCATTATTTTTTCAACTTCTTCTGTGGTTAATATTTCGGCAGTTCCTGCTACTTTCTTCTTGGGACTTTTAGTGTTGGCATAACTTCTTGAATTTTTGACACTTTCAAGCAAAAGACGCTCGAACAGATTTAAGGTAGAAGTGGAACTAGGCTTGGATGGTCCAATTATTGGTTCTGTGGACATGGGGTCCAAGGATATTCCAGCTTCTGTTTCTTGGGACAAACTTGTGATCACTGGATCTGATATTCTCGCAGCAGGAGGTGAAACAGTATTTGTAATATCTGTCAAAACGGTGCGATTTTTTTCTGAATGAAACTGTTTGTATCTCTCAAGTTTTTTTTTATTGAAAATGGAGACATCCAACGCATCTCTATTTACCTTGTTAAGATCGTAAATTCCACTTTTTTTGAACCCGCTTTTAATGTTGCCTGACGTCAGATGTCCCCAATTCTTTCCAAGAAGTTTTGAGAAGTTGCTTTTTGATGGTCGTTCGCCCGGATGTTGTCGTTGCCAGATACACAAATTTTCATCCCACTTTATTTTAAGGGAACGGAAGCAGGCAACGTCCAAAGGCTGTAGCAAATGTGATGTGTGAGGCGGAAGTTTTTGAATATCCACTTGTTTCTCTTTTGCTAGATGTATGATCTGTGGAGTTATGTGACTGGTATGACCATCAAAAATCAATAAAACCGGTTTTGAGTCACCAATGAATGGTATAAATTGTCCTTTGAACCAATTGTAAAATAGCTCTTGAGTCATCCAACCTTTGGCAGTCGCTGTATATCCAGTATTTGGGTATCCTTCTGGTGATACCCACCTATTCCACATGTTTTTTCCTTTAAAAATAACAAGAGGTGGCATTTTTTCACCTACAGCATTGACACATGCAAGAACCGATGTATTATCCCGCCCACTACCGGCTGTATAGCGATGACATGGTTTTCCGGTGGACGATACTACCTTTGTTTTAGAAGGATCGTGACAAAAACATGTCTCTTCACAATTATAAATTTGATTAGGTTTCTCTGCAAGTCCTAATTTTCTTATCGACTCTTCGATACGGTCAAAAAAATCGTAAATTATAAATGGATCACTGCTGCTTTGCGTGAATGTTCAAGAGCTTCCGGTTTCCTTAAAGACAAATGATGTCTTTTTTTAAAATCCAACCACCAAGTCTCACCAGGACGATTGTTTTTAAACCTTGTTTGAAGACCTTGGCTGTTTATGTACTTCTGCACCAAATCAAGGACTTCTGCCTTTCTTAAACCAAATCCATTGTTCGACATAACCCGAATACATTCTGCCAGTTGGTTTTCCACATCTTTGGACAACTCTGTTCCTCGACCACAGCCTCCAACATTTGAACCTTTAACGCCACGTCGACCATTTATATGGTCTCTGAGGGTTTCTCGAGGAATATTGTATCGGACGGAGCAGTTTCTCACGTTAAGAGTACTATTACTGATTTGATTAAGCGCTTCTTGTAATTGTTCTTCTGTATAAGGACGGCGATTACCTTTTCTTATATATTTCCGCGGCATATTCTGAAAAGAAAAATTAGATGGTGCAATTACCCGCTAAAATTTACCATGGTGCATTTACCCCAAAAGGGGGAGGCGCATTTACCCCCATATGCTTTATACACGAGGTAAATGCGCCACCCCTCGTTGTCGGTAAAGTAATAAACATAACCTCAAACTTTAGCAACAAGATTTACCATTTATGTATACTGTAAAATAAATAATTGCTTTGTGAAAATAATATTCCTACCTTTTAATTTGTAACAGGCCGTTTAAAAAAGATTACATATTTATCAATTGGCGCCGATCATTGTTGCCGCTTAACAGGTGATTTATAATAAAAGTTACGGCAGGCAAATGTCAAAATTTTTTGAATGCACATGTAATGGGTTGTGACTAAGGTTCCGACAAGACGGAATTTTAAGATTAGACAAAACTTTGGAATTATATTTACTTGGTGCATTTACCCCAAAAGTGCATTTACCCGCATTGACCCTACCTGTAATAAGACTTTCACAGGGGCAGCTTTTTTTTCTTTACAATATTCCTTGTACAAACTAAACATTTTTTTCACATTCAGCTCTGGTGATAGATATCGGGTATTTAAATTTGATTTTCTGGAATAATGGGATGTGTACTTAGGAAACATTTGGATGTGTTCCATAACTAATTTTCGACATGCAGGTTTCATTTTCCTACCGGGACCGGAACCTCTCTGGTCCTTGGCGCATATACCAACAGCATCCGTCTTTGCACAAACCGTGGTAAACCTTTTGTTGCTTATGTCAAGTGTTTTGAGAAAAAACATTTTACATACTCGCTTATTGAGAAGATATATTTCTGTACTAAACTGTTTGTTTGTAGTCGCATTATTTCTCTTTCTTTGGACACTTTTTTTCCTTATGCACGAAGAAACAAAGCAATTTTGTAGATCATAGTTGGCCAAAGCATAAAATCTTTGAAATATTTCTCGCCTTTCTCCTTCGGAAATACTTTGGCTACACTTGTATCTACAAGTATGTTGATAAGGCGTAACACTCCTCTGGGTATGAGGCTTATTTTTATGACCACTGTATGCTTTTCCTGAATTTCTCAGCAGCTTCTTTCTGTTGATATTCCAGGCAGTCTCGTTGCGCTTTCTTTTTCTGGTTTTTAATTTCCTTTCTGTAGCAGCACCATTAGGTCCATTCACATCATCACTGGACTTATCACTGTCAGGATCAGAAGGTACGCTGGTATCTGGAAATTCGAAAAAAACATGCATTTATAAAATATTTTATATTTTTGGTACAGACTAAATGAAAAAAATATTAGCAAAATTTAAGTATCTCAAGGAAATATTCACCTGACACCTGAGTGTTTCTTTCTGTAGGTCCATCCACATCATCATGGGAAGTATCACTTTCAGGTATGTACTCACTGTCTTCATCGGTGGCATATGGATCGGAAAGTTCGTCTGAAAGTTCAAAACAAAACACCTTAATTTTTTTACAGAATAATCTAATAGTCTAGATTCTAGATAAACCAAAAGGTAAATTTTGATTTCCGCCAAATTTATCAAATAATTTTCCCTCAACGTAAATGTTTGTCATCCTTCAAAATAAACTGATACAGGTGTACGAAAAAGCCGCGTTTATGAAGTATTATCAGTTTGTAATCTAACCAAAACTAACCTCAAATTTTGCTTACCTTCTGGAATTTCGCTTTCCATGCCCTTGTAATTTAGAAAGGCACTAGTGAATCTTTAAGCACTTCTACGTATACTTAAGTAAATACAATATAGTAACGACAGATAACCACAAAAACAACACTTAAAAAACACAAACAACGAGCTCGAAAAACCCTGTTGTTAATAATTTAATAGTGATATAAAGGTTGGGATAAAATGGGTACAAGTGCACTTGCATCCGTTTTATCGTAAACAAATTTCTGCTTTCAGATACATAATATTTCTACTCGCTTATAGATGGCGCACAAAGCCTGAAAATCACTTGTATCTCTTTTATACAAAACAAATATCAACTTTAGGTAGTCATCTATGCACTTATCTCAGATTTGTTAAAAAGTGTACTTATACCCTTTTTATTCTAAGCGCCTCAATTAAAAAATTAACATAAATCGCACTTTGGTTGACATGTGTAAGAAGACATATCTATAGGGTAAAATGACATAGTGTCATCTTAGACTTTAAAGATATGTCGTCCTATATAATAATGATTTTACGAGCATACTTCGCAAATAAAATTTTTAATTCTTACAGATACGCCTGCACATAGTGTATGACACCAATTGAAACACAGTTAACACTTCATCCAATGTTCTTTTGGCCTAGATTGACTAAATATTTCATTGAAGTAAATGCAAGCTGGATCATCTTCGTCCGCGTCTTCATAGGCACAAGGATCGTCGAGGTCGTCGTCATCGTCCAAAATAATAGGCTTCGTTTGCTTTCGACTACGCGTGGATCTGTACTTCTTTTGGAGGGTCCAGGATCCATGTTCTCTCCGTTGTCGAGATTAATATCATCATCTAAAATAACAGGATCTGGTTGCTTCCGACCGCGTTTGGCTCTCGATTTTTTAGGCGCAGGCTTGGAATTTACGTTATCATCATCTTCAAAAATAACACGCTTCGTTTTCTTTTGTTGTTTCAGATATTTGCGATTTTCCTTTTCTTTTTTCTGCTGTACTGTTACCTTTATGTCATGCATGAATGGACTAGACGTAAAAATCTGCGATCCACCGACTTTCTTCTTTACTTTTAACTTTCCTGTAGAAGCAGCTTTTGGTAGTGGTGAAATTTCGTTAAGTACGCACTTTGTGGTAGAAAGTATTTCCGTTTGCAAACTTGAATGTCCGGTTAAAATTTCTTTAGTACCTAGCGATGGTTCTTTATTTTTTTCACATATAGTTTTAGGAACAGCTTGATTGTCGATCTTCCGTTGGCAGTCTTTGTTTGGAGCATTGATTATATCTATCTGTTCATCGGCATTGGTGGATTCTTTTGAATCTAACTCTTGAAGTATTGGCCTGGAATGAGACAGAATGTCTATGGCATGATCTTGTAATACATTATTAACAATATTTGCTGTCAAAGTTTTAAGGGATAATGGATTATTTTCAACTTTTTGAGGAGTACCATCTTTGTTCGAAGCAATAATGACATTCATTTGGTCATCGGCATTATAAGGTTGCTCAGAACCTGAGCCTAGCAGCATAGGCTTGGACCAAGACAAAATGTAGTCATCATGATCTTGTTATAAATGCGTATCAACATTTGGTAACAAAATTGTAGGGGATGGGTGACGACTTTCGACGTCTTTAGAAGTGGCTTGAAAATCTATTTGCCCCTGAGAGGTGGTAGCTGTGAAGTCGATCAGCTGTTCCTCAGCGTCAGTAGATTCTGAGGAATCAGACTCTTCGTGATTAGGCTGAGGCTGAGATGAATTACTGGCGATCGGCTCATCATCGTTATTCAATTCGTTTTCGGTAACTTCGCTAGGCAAATACATCTCTTCCGGGAAAATGTGTGGATTAAAGGGATAAATCCCAGTTTTCTCAAAACCACTTGTTATGTTCTTGACAGATGCTGCATTTTCGTAGGCTCTTCCAAAAATTTGAGCAACTTGGTATAAGCCTATGGTTCTCCCAGGATGGTTCTTCATCCAGGTTGCCATCTCGCGATCATAATATGTCTGAAGTGGACCAAAAAATGATACATCGGTCGGCTGCATTCGGTGTGTGCAATGTGGAGGCAGACAGAGCATTATCACACCGTTGGCCTTGGCAAATTCCAGCCCTGCTATATTTTTGTGGCTGGCATGACCATCAAGGATTAGCAGTACCTTATTTGTTACAGAAGCATTCACAAAGGCTACAAAATGACGCATCCACTTCAAGAATAAGTCACTGACCATATTCCAGTGGGGTAGCACAGCTCTAAAGTGCCTGGAGGAGCACCGTCAAAGTATTCGGCCTTGTGATTTTTTCTTGGAATAATTAGCGCAGGTGGCACAAAATTTCCGATGGCATTAGCATAGGCAACAACTGTGAAATGTTCACCGCGTTCAGCACTAGTGACAGCGCCGACTTGTTTTTTACCTTTGGAAGCAAAAACTTTTGGGGGCTTTCAAACTGTGTTAAGCCCAGACTCGTCCATATTGTAAATTCTATGTGGCTGGATCTCGTTATCTGTCACTTCTTTTTCTAAAAGAGAAAAGAACTTTGTCACTTGAGGCTTATTGAATGCACTTGCTCTCGCAGCTGAAGTTGGTTCTGGAGCTCTCAGTGAGATGTTAGGATTGCGTTCTCTAAATCCTTTCAGCCAATCCCAGCCAGCTATTTTCTCATTCTTATCAAATCTATGACTCAGGCCCAATCTTTCCGCAAATTCAAATGCTAATTTTCTTATTTCGGTCGTGTTAAATCCAAAAACTCGACTTTCGAACTCAAGAATATGATCCACGAGTGCTTTTTCCATATCTTTGTTGAAGGTTGGTTTAAAACGACCAAGATTTACGGAAGTATTATAATAATAACGACGAAGGGTTGCTTGTGGTACGTTAAAATGTTTAGATGCTCGAAGCCAACCCATTTTATTATCTTTTACAGCTTCAATAGCTTTATCCATGTTTTCTTGTGACCAACTTTTCCGCGTCGATGTTCGTTTGTAATTACCAGACATACTGTAATGAGAAAAAAACTTTAGTAACTAATAAAATATATAGTTCTTATTTCATAAAGGTAAGATGACATAGTATGCCATCTTACCCCCACGTCTTGTATGTCATCTTACCCAATACATGTGCGAGTTTCATTTTAATTGTTGTGACAAAAACTTTGAGGTTAGAATACACATTTATTGATATTCGTATCACATAATAATGCTACTATACATTCCAAATTAGTTTAACCAAAAGATCCTTACCTTACGCATATTTTTACCACCAAACAAAAGATTAAACAAAACTTTTGTCAAGTCAAAATCACAAAAACATGGACTACTTTCCAACCTGCGCTTAGTTTTTGCAATACTGAACCTCGACACTAGCGACATCTACAGGTAATCTCTAAAACGTCACTGGACCACCTATAGCGCGTATATTTAAACCAATTTGATTGGTGTGTCATCTTATCTGACTATGCCATCTTAAGCACAACTCCCCTAAGTGATTTTTCATTCGTACTACTTGACCTTCTAAAGTTATTCCACATTTCTTACACTTTCACCTTTTCTACCACTAACTTTTATGCTTTCAAAAGAATTCCACACTAAATCCCGTCTTCGCCCACTTGAACCTGACATCTCCTTTTTTTTCAATTTAATAATAATTACTACTTACACAATCATTAAATTTGCAAAGTTAGTGCCATAAAACTCTTAAATTCACAGATAAACAACTGGGGAATCCCCTGCACGCCGGCCAGAGCGAACGATGCGACGGGGGAATCCCATGAAAACGATTGTTTTCTTTTTATCATGGGGGAATCCCTTGTTGAAAATAAAAATTAAAATATAATAGAGAGGGACCCATAGGAGGCCATGCGACTACAGGTGAACTGGGCCTCTATTCTTAAAGTTAATATGAATTATCATTTTTTTATGATTTATAGTTTATTGAACTGTAGTTTTTACGAAAGTTTTCATTATCAGAATAATAGCGACAACATTATAGAGAGAAAAAAAAACAAAATAAAAAAAACATGGTTTTTTACTTTAAAAAATCGGCTGGTTTAAACCTTGGTTTAAACCTGCCAACCTTGCTACAAAGATTACAATTAAACGTTAAGTTTTTTTTAAACATGCTTTACAACAAATACTTTCTAAATTAACAGAGTCGTAGTGATTATTAATACAATTAAGATGAAATGTTCGGGTACAGAAATTACACTTAATTCCATAATAGATATTGTAAATGTGCATATGAAGCAAAGACTTCCACTAAGTTGATTTATCTGGGAATGGTGTTCAGGTACAGAGTTTTGAAGTAGGCCGAAAGATTAGATTTTGAAAAACTTGTATTTTTGTTTCCCTTGTTACTAAGTTAAGGAAAACAAAATGTTTGGTAACGTAAATTCATAATATATTTTAACAGTAATGATTGATTAGAAAAGGATACGGTTAAATTCTGCAACATTATTTGCACTACTGCACGGCACGTTTTCAAGCGTAACCTCAGAATTTGGCTATTGCATTATTGTTTTTACAGTTGGTATTCTGTACAGCTGGAGACTTAAAACCAGAAGATTTCTGATGATGTGTTTGCATATGTAAGGAAAATTTAAAAAATATACATGAAGATATACAGAGTGGTGCGATTTCGACTGTTTTAACAGGAAACTTCCCAAAACGGTGTAAATATTCTTAAGGCACTTTTTTGAGTGGAACCCATTGGCCAACTCAGATTTTTAAAATTATTTCTAGTTTCGTTGAAAATATATAAAGCTTAGTTTTTTTAAATATAAATCATAGTTGGCCATGATCTCAAAAAATTGCTTATTTTTTGCTCTGTTTAATGATATATTATTATTCATACTTATCTTTGAAATTGAGCGAGATATTTCAGTTTTTTAATTTTTGCTATAGTAGGCCATGGGAAAAAATCGGTATTTGTCAAAGTCAGGTAAATAGCATACCAGTTGTTTCATTTTTGCTAAAGTAGGCCATGCAAACATGTCAACTATCAAACACAGATTAAAAAATAATGCAATTAAATTACAAACTTTATATTAATGAACATATTATAATAAAAAAATTGGCCTAAAAAATTAAACGAGTTTAAATGAAAACCAGAACCTATAGAAAAACTTAATTCAAAGTAGATGTTCAAAGTTGGCCCCTTCTTTCCTAATACATAATAAACACCTTTTATAAACTGCATTACAAGCGTTTATTAGTTCAACAGGTCTAATCGCATCAAAACCTTGCCTAGTCGCTACTTGCAACTCTTTCCGTGTTTCGATAGTTCTTCCTTTAAAAACTATATCCTTCAATCTTCCCCATAAAAAAAATTTAATGGTGTTAAGTCGCAGGTCATAGTATAGATCCTCTAGTACCAATCCATTTATCTTGACATTCTTGATTCAAAAAATCAGTAATTCGTGCGTTATGCGGAGGGCAACCATCTTGCTGATAATGGATATTTCGAGCCTGCGCTAATGGCAAATCTTCCAAAAATGGTGCAACATATGTTTGTAAAATATTCACATAATCTTGTGCGGTTAAACTTTCATTTAAAAAATGGGGACCCAAAAATCGACCACCAAAAATCCCAACCCAAATATTGAAACCTTGCCGTCCTTGTCTGTTTACGGGCACTATAACATGTGGGTTTTCTGTAGCCCAATAGACAGCCTTGACGTCACAGAAATGGGAGGAGCTTATACTGACTCCAAACAATTTTTGTTTTAACGGTAAAAAGTTTTTGAGGTTATGTTTATTTTATTTTGCAGTACGTTATTGTTTATTTTATTTCCAGATCTTCTGTTTTTTAAAAAAGAATGGCTTTAAAATATGTTTTAAAACTTTCGAGCATCAATGCTTTTATAGATGATAATCGAATTATCAAAAGGGGTGAAAATGCCTTAGAATCCGGCCATGTAAAGAAAATGGATTTCGACTCTGATTTGCAGATTATTAGGGGAGAAATAATGGCTAGCATGAAAGACAAAAGCTACAAGGTATCCATAGGTATGACAACATTCACTTTTGTTAATATAATAGTGAATTATATGGTATAATTTTATTGTAGAGTTGGAAAACAATGGTGACATTTCATCAGCCACTTGTACTTGTCCGAGAGGCATAAAATGCCATCACATTGTGGCATTGGCACTTTTCGGGCATTATAATATATCTGTGACAGATAAAGCATGTTTCTGGAATGCACCACCTAAGCCGAAGTTTGGGCCAGTGAAATCTGCTGAGGAGCTTTATCCACCAAAGCCGTATACAGCTATTGAAGGTGGGGTACCACAAGAATCTATTCAAAGATTGACGGAAAGGCTACGCAGCTTTGGGAATACTGTTGGTTTCACTTGGCTCATGAATGAGGAGTCAATAGATTCTCCAGAAAATAATTTTGTAGTTATCGAAGAAATAATTTCCTCCAATGACTTTCTGGGGGCCACAGATAAAGTATCGATCTTCAAAAAAAAGTGTGCTATTGATGATCAGTCAATAAAAGACATCGCTGTCGCCACTACTGGTCAGGTGTCAAACGAAAAATAGTACCTAGCAAGAAAATTTGATTGACTGCGAGCAACTTTGGTGCTATTATTTCCGCTTGCATGAAAACATATTTCCATCGAGTTTGTTTAAGAGACTGTTAGGTGAGTCATAAATCTGTAAAAACTTTTGGTTTAGCTTTATGCCTTTCCTTTGAAGTTGTTTTTTACTTTACTTTATTTTGACATACAAATATTATAATAAATTCATTATTTTTTCAGGTGAATACAATTTGGATGGTATAAAAGCCATCCAGTGGGGCAGAACTCATGAAAAAGATGCTCTAGACCGTTTAAAGCAGGACTACAATTCAGGACTTCTTGGAGCTAGCCCTGATGGATTAATTGATGAAGAAGAAGCCATTGTGGAAATAAAATGTCCATATTCTCTCAGAAATGATCAGTTGTCCGAAAAGTTGAAGAATTTTTATAAATATATAATTTTTTATGATGATGAGGGGAATTTGAGGGTAAATGTGAGTCACGATTATTACCACCAAATCCAAGGTGCTTTACATATTTTAAAAAAGAAAAAATGCTACTTATGTTTATATACATTGAAAGAGACGATTGTGGCAATTGTAGAATATGATGAATCATGGAAAGAAAACCTTTTGCTCTTGGAAAATTTCTACTTGGAACAATATTTACCAAAGTTGTTAGAAAATTAATAAATACTTTTTGTTGTTTAAATAAATGTCTCGGGCTTTTTACACTGTTCGCATATGAGTAGGTACATCTTTGAATAAATATTTACAACATTATTATTATGTATTACAATTTATTTCTCTCAGTTAATATACATTGTGTTTACAGTCGTCAAAAAGTTAATATGGAAATTTTATTCATATCACATTGTATACATCAAACATACAATTTTAAATTACTTACTAGTGTTAAGATTTATTTTTTTTACTTTTTGTTTAAATTTGCTTTCTGTAAACCTTTGACAATTAAAATGGTAAGAACCTTAAACATCTGTGGGTAGTGAGTGCATTAAAAAAAAGGATTTTTTGTTTATTTAACCTGTGTCTTGGATGAATTAAGCAATTATTTCTTCTAGTGTTATATTTGTGATCGTCAGAAATAGTAAATTTATTTATGTTATTTTTTACATATAAAAGGTTTTCATAAATTATAAGCGAATATATTTTAGACTAAAATGACACTCTAAAAAGTTTTGTTTGTTAAGTAAATTAGTTTTCCATATCAAAAATTTTGCTTGGATGTACAGGGTTGTCCAACGAAGGGTAAACACCCTCGTAATTTCTTTATTTCAAAAGATATTGAAAAACGGTTTATACAAAAGTTGTAGGAATTTTAGAGGAGAATATGAGCAGTTTGCCATGAAAACAATTGAACATCTAATAAAAAAGTTATACGAAAAAAATATGGTTATCTTTCTTATTTTAAATGGAACACCCGCTATATTATGTGATTTTTGGATTCTCTAGAAAATTCTAAACCTTTTTCATATAGGGTGTTACATGTCTAAAGTTAAAAGTTTCGGAGCAATGGACAATTGAAAATCAGTAAAATGTCTTATAGCTTATTCTATTAAATAGGCTGAAATGCAAAATAATTAAATAACAAAAAAAAGAAACATTTATTTGCATAGCAAAAACATCTAACATTTAGTAATCCATTAACGTAATCTAGGATTCGAAAATACCTCCTTCAGCGGCTAAACACATATACATGCGCTCTATAAAGTTCTCTGACGTGTTGTGTAGCATATCATGATTGACAGCTCTAAAAGACTTGTATCCTCTCTTTCTTTTCATTTGGACTTTCACAAGGCGTAGCATTCACGAAATTGTCGATGAATCCCCACAGAAAGTAATCCAATGGGCTGAGGTCCGGGGACCTAGGAGGCCAGAGAATCGGTCCGTCGTCTTCCCTATTTTCATACCATGGATTTCCCCTGTTTCCTATCCATTTCGATCCATGACGTTCAGTCAAGAAAAAAGTGACATCACGTGTGCTATGCGGCGGGGCCCCGTCATATTGGAACCACATATTTCTTCTAACTTGAAGGTTTACATTTTCTAATAATGTCGGCAACGATTCTCTTAAGAAGTTTAAATATTTGTTACCAGTTAAAGTACTCTCGAAAAAATATGGGCCAACAACAGAGTTATCTATAATTCCACCCCATACGTTCACTGACCATCTTCCTTGTTTCATAATTTCCCCTCTCCAATTAGGATTTTGTTGACTGTAGTACCTTATATTATGTCGGTTCATAGTAGGATCACTTTTAAACGTAGATTCATCGGTGAATAACACGTTTTTAAAAAAGTCATGGTTTTGGTCAATTTTCTCTATAGCCCAAGAACAAAAATCTGCTCTTTTTCTTTATCACCAGGTAGTAGCTTCTGGTGATACGAAATGCGATAGGGATGCACTTTGTGATTTTGTAAAATTCTCTTCACAGATGTGTAAGACATACCAAGGGCTTCGCTCGAGAATTGGTACTTTGGATGGGATTCTCATGAACGGAAAGCAAAACTCGTAGCTGATTTTCCTCATTGAGAACAGGCTTATTAATAACAACTCTCTTCTTATAACCTACATTTCCGGTCTCCCTGAATCTGTCTCCTAATTTTTTCAACGTTCTCAAACTTGGTTGCGCCTGTCGGGATACATGTTTAGATACTGTCGTTTGGACGCTCTCAACTGATACACATTCCTCGCCAACGTATTCACCATATCTATCATTTCGTCTTTTGAGTAACGCGTGTTTTTGTTCATTTTAACAAATGGTTATAGTAGAAGAATATTCTTTGACAAGTAAACTATCAAAAGTTTGACGACTGTTTGATCCACTCGCTGCACGGCAACCAAACGCCACTGTTGGAGCACGTGTCCCATTGTTGACATTTTTTGCATTTCAGCCTATTCAATAGAATAAGCTATAAGACATTTTACTGATTTTCAATTGTCCATTGCTCCGAAACTTTTAACTTTAGACATGTAACACCCTATATGAAAAAGGTTTATAATTTTCTAGAGAATCCAAAAATCACATAATATACCGGGTGTTCCATTTAAAATAAGGAAGATAACCATATTTTTTTCGTATAACTTTTTTATTAGATGTTCAATTGTTTTCATGGCAAGCTGCTCATATTCTCCTCTAAAATTCCTACAACTTTTGTATAAACCGTTTTTCAATATCTTTTGAAATAAAGAAATTACGAGGGTGTTTACCCTTCGTTGGACAACCCTGTACGCAGAGTGGCTCATGTAAGATGACCCTATACCTTATTTCAGAAACCATAGGACTTATGAACAAGTGTCATACAAAAGTTAATTGGTTTAATATGTATTTTTATTTTATTATATTGTTGTTTATACAGGGTTATCAATATTTTCTATGCCTTAACCAACTTTTTTATTTTAAATAGGACACCCTTTAGGACACATGTTTAGATACTGGAGCCTTACAAAGTGTCCTATTTAAAATGAAAAAGTTCTTTACGGCATAGAAAATAGTGATCACCCTGTATAAACAAAAATAGAATAAAATAAAAATATATATCAAACCAATCACCTTTTGTATGACACTTTTTGTCATAGGTCTTATAGTCATTTTACGTGAGACACCATGTACAGTTCCTATAAAATAGAAAAACAGAAAATACTCCAGAGGCCCGGAGTCCATGCCAGTACCGAAGATTTTCTCTTTGTGTCCAAGCTGATATGAACTGCTTGGCCGTTCCATAAGATATACAACTACTATAAATAAAAGTTTTACAAAAGCAAGTCTTAGGTATACAAAGTATAATGTAAAGTTTTAATACTATACTGGTATAAATACCATGGCAATATATTTTTAAACAAAAATTCTAAGTGGTATTTCTTATAGCGAATGTCGAGTAAGGAAAATAGAAAGAAATTCAATTGCCGCAACAAAAAATTTGTATAGTTATTTTCAATAAAATCAAAAACTTGAAATTATATTTTCCTTCAATAATACTCCTCAACTTCTTTAATTAGGGGATATTGGAAGTTTGTGAGGGCTGCACACAGTTGAAAAATAATTGAAATTTGTGGTATATAATAGGATGGAACTTGCTGCAAAATATTATAGCACTTTATCCTCCTGATGGCCCGTTCCACATGAATCCTGGCTTTTGCAATTTGCTGTGTTTCATATACTTGAGACTCTGTAAACTGTGGTGTTGTTAAAAATGGTGGGATATTTAAAGACACCCCTGCAGGAAGCAAGTCCTTAATCAAGAAACCCTTATCTGCCAGTATCAGATTTCCAGGCACCATTTGATCTAAAACTTTGCTCTCCTCAACATTTTTTTTTTATCAGATGTAGACCCTGGAAAAGCCTTGCTAACAAAGGTGATTACACCATTTGGTGCAACACCCACCAATATTTTCCATGTGTTTCGGTGTTTGTATGAGCTATAGGTCAATCTCTGGTTTTCCATGCTTGCTGGAACTGCAGAATAAATTTCCGTGTAATCCAAAATTATCCTGCAATTTTTAAAATTTATGAAAGCAATAGGTAGGCAGGCCTGATTCCGTTGTCTAGATGGTATTGATTTCATAAAATTCTTGAAAAGAACTTCATGCAGAGCATAGATCCACGTCATTACAATATTGGTCACAGTAGCAGTACTGCAACTAAATCTAATGCTCAAATCTTCGTGTGGGGGATTGAGCCTTAACTTCATCAATGTCATAAGCAGCTGATCAATTTTAGGAATTATCTTAACATTCCATCCAGCATAATATTTTAATTTAATGCTGTCCATTAGTTCAAAAAGAACCATGAACAACTCATTGTTAGGAATGCCAGTATACATTAATAAATGAGCATCATTTTTCTTTATCATTTCATAGCTAAATCGTGTAGATAGCTTTTCCAGCTTTTCAGTTAAATCAGCCACCTGTTGCCTTAAAAAAAAATTCTCAGCATCTTGAGAAGCAGATGATGGACTTAGGAGCGAAGCATTCAGTTTTGTTTGAGTTACTTCTTGGTCTTGTTTTGAAGATCCTATCAGTGGCTTGGTTGAAGGTCCTGGCAGTGGGTCAGTTGAAGGTCCTGGCAGTGGCTCAGTTGAAGGTCCTGGCAGTGGTTCGGTTAAAAGATTATCCCCAAAATTAATGGCCTTTTTCACAGTTCGTTTCCTAAAAAAAAAAAACTTTTTGACTAATGGATTTTACTGCATTATTTTTAGGTATATTTTACAGTTATTATTTTTAGATATTTTATCATTATTTTAAGTGTCACCTAAAAATGTATTTTAAGTGTTTTATATTATACGAAAACTATAGGTAATGGTACCATGCCATATGTTTGGGACGTTGCTTTGTCTGTAAAGATTTTGTTGGCAATAAAAGATATTATTATTATTATTATTATTACATACCTTTTTTCTGGGGATTGTATATTGAACCTCTTCTGAATATTAAAATCAAATAAGGTTGGCCCATTCTTTTTTTCTTTATTTACGAAGTGGCAATCACACACTTTTGGAAATTTGACTTGGATCTTTGTCTTTTCTCCTATAAATAAATAAATTTAAAAGATAAATCTTTGAAAACTGACTATATAATTCTCTTACCTTATGAGAGAAATCCATCTATTTCTTTCAGTCTTGTTCTTTGGGAATCTAAAAAATTTACATTTATGTTTTGAACTGTAATGCTTACAGCCTGGAACAAAGCACATTCCCATTCTGAAGCAGTCCTAGAAGGCTAAAAATTAATTTAATTAAACGCGATAATTCATAACTAGTTCATTAACAGAAAATAAACACCAAAAACAATTAAAAACATAACCTCAAAAAGTTTTCAAGAGGAATTATTGCATTAAGTTAACTCACCTGGGCAAAAACAAATGGAGTCGCTTAATTAGCACGTTTCTTAAACTATATATGAAAACGAAAAGTCTTATTTTATTACACAAAACACAAAATACTAACTGAAAAGTTGCTAATGACGATTTACCGTTAAAATAAAAATTGTTTGGAGTCAGTATAAGCTCCTCCCAACCTTGTGACGTCAGACTTAGGCTGTCTATAACACCGTACACTGAACTCATAGTAGTATCACAGTCGCACGGCATTTTCAACTCCTAACATTAAAGCGCTGTCGACATCGCCCTGAAATCTACGGCGCCAAAACCGGTTCTCAGCTGGTTTGTTGAATTACGAGGGCGGTGCGCGCGAGAAGCAGTCAAGCGTTTTTACGAGGGCTACACTATAAGAACTGTGATAGGAACACTAAAATATTTTTTAGGAAGGAAGGCACAGGAATAAACCTTGATACAATATATGTTATTATAGGAACGCTTTAATAAAACGAGAATAATATAATGAGTTCACAAAATATATTAATAAATGCGTACATATTTTAAAATTTACAAATTGCTTAGAATTTGTAATTTTGGGTTTGGTTTATTTGTCTTTCGGCCTTTTATGTCTCTATTCGCAAATTTTAACGTAAAATAAATGCGGACTCTGGTATGCAAAAGATATAAAATAGGATATAGGAAAATTTTTACAAAGGTGAGGGTGGGGTGTCTCGTTAAAAATATTTTCAAGTTTTGCACCTACACCAGTTTGATAAGCCAAGTCTTAGGATAAATATGATCATCCGTGAGTTTAGGACACAGTCTATTGTCTTTTGACTTATCAAATTTGTACATTGTCTCAATATATGCTTTATTTATTTCTCCATCCGGTAAACGAAAAGTGTTAGAAAATAAGTTATTTCTCGTTGATTTTAGGAGATATGGAATATCAAAAAGGTACACTAATTTTTTATCATCTAAAAAAAACAGGGATTTATTTCTGTTAAATTAAGATTTTTTTAAAACTAGTTTCTGAAAATTAGGCTCTTGGTCTGAAGTGACACCCAAAACATTTAGGCCAACAGCGCTTAGTTTTCGTACACTTTCAAATAATATTTCCTTAGCATCAGCAGAAGAAGCAGTAGACTGCAACTGGCTGCTTCCAATTATAGGCCACACCTCTGACCATTACTACCAGCGCAGTGCTCGCAATTTCCCTGCTAGGATTGTTACCCTCTTGATAACCAATAATTTTATCTTTTGATATATCGTAAAACAGGTGTAATTTTAAAGTCATTTCGTCTAAGCAAATTATACAATCTTTTTCTTTATCATTCATACGCGTTGCCCTTAATTCGATGAGCTTAAAGATAAATTCATTAAACCCTGGATTTACGATCCAACTTTTAGTAAATCTGCTTAAAGTTGATTTGGACGGCAGTCTAATAAAATTGGACATTATTTTTTTATGCTTAGGTTAGTAAAAAAATAATTAAAGCAAGTTGTTTATATTCTTTAGTATATCTACTGCCCTTAGGAGATTTGTTTAAAAGGTATAGTTGATTTTTAAAAAGTTCGCATAATTTTTGAGAATAGTTTTTTTCTAAGAACTTTACTACATCTTCCATAGTTATTTCAGAGTCAAACTGTTTCTTACATGAAGCATGGACTTTTCTCAAATCTTGTATTGTACTTTTTAGCTGCGCCTTTCTTGGGGAGTCAGCTGATAATGCCATTGGAGTTTGATTACACCGATCTAAAATATAACAAAAAAAGTACAAATATAGCTCAAATATAGCAAATTATATTTTTTGTTTTTTTTTTTAACTTGCCCTTTTGTAATTTCTATAGCTTATTAATATTAATGTAATATATATCTATACCTTTTTGGGTTATGTCTTCGGTTTGAATCGTAGCACTAGAAAATTTCTTGTTACCCTCATCAGTTTGAGTACTAGCATTAAAAACATTTTTTACTGTCTGTATGGGTAGAAGCATCAACAAACCTCTTTTCACCAAAGCTAGTACTTGCCGGGCTATCTAAAATAAATATAAATTTAAGCGCCAGCTACTTTGTACAATATTATAGTTAGTTAGCTAAAGTCAAATAATAATAATTAAATACTCATAATTACCGGTTTCACAAGCCATTAAGTTTAAAGAAGGAATGGCAGTCAGTGTAAGCCGATTTCCAAATTTGCAAGTAAAACTTTTTTTTGTAAAATGAAGACTTTTCACACCTGTACAAATTAACATAGTTTTTTAATTTTTTATAGTTTTACATCTATTTGAAATAATGCTACAATAAAATAACATCTTAGAATGCCTACTTTTCTTTGTCCTTTGGAAACCTAAAAGGAGCCAGGCCACTGCCTGCTCTATTATAACAATTGTCAACTGAACAATAATTTGCCATAATAGTCAAAGTGACAGCTTTCCCAACAACAAAAAAAAAACAAACAAAAATCAACAGGTTAACACGTTGACAGCCACGCGAAGCACGCAATGGGCCCCGCCGCTCACATGTGCCTCGCACGTATGCTTTTACGTCAAGCCACGCTGCTCACATTTGCTTCTCGCTGTAATGATATCAGTATGGACAGTAGATGTATAGTAAGAGAGCAAAGGGAGGAGGAGGCGAATAATAGCACAAAGAAGAAAGGAAGGAGTAATGGGGCGAATAATAGCACAAAGAAGAACGACCGAGGAGGAGGCGAATAATAGCACAAAGAAGAAAGGAAGGAGTAATGGGGCGAATAATAGCACAAAGAAGAACGACCGAGGAGAAGGCGAATAATAGCACAAAGAAGAAAGGAAGGAGTAATGGGGCGAATAATAGCACAAAGAAGAACGGCCGAGGAGGCAGATAAAAAGAATACGATGTCTGTTATTTCAAAATTCAATGTCCTTGAATTTAGATTTGAAGGTTATCCCCACTAGATTACTATAGAATAAAAGGCTGGCACGTTCTCAGTACTTCTTGTTAAAATTATTAAAGCTAAAGTGTGTTGAAATAAAAGTACAAAATATTTAAATGTTATTAAACAAGTTATGAAAAGTAAGCGAAAACGAAATAGCCCAGTAAAGAAGAAAAACCAAAAAAAAAGTTTAACTGATTACCTTTTTGTGAAAAAGAAAGTGTTTACAAGTGGATAATACTTTAGAAGAATGCCCAATTTGTCTGTGTGATATAGAAGAAAAAGATATAGCCTACCCAAGAAATTGTAATCATATCTTTTATTTAACCTGTTTAATGGAATGGACAAAGTTACGTTCAATCAGTTCAATCATACCAGTTCAATGTCCAGTGTGCAGAATAGAATATGATACCATTACTTACGACTTTAAAAATAAAGTGATGTTCTACGCTTTAGATCGGTTCTTTTCGACATATAAAGAATAAACAGAGGTGCAATGTCAAATATTATAAAAAGTGAGTTAAATAATGCTATTGTTGTGTTGTATAATAAATACCATAAATCACATCAAAAACATATTCTTGATGCAATGAGAAGTAGACCATCATATGTACATTTTCATAATCAAATGATGGAAACTTTTGAAAATGCAATTGATGTATGTAATCGTTACTTCGTTTATTATAATATATTACATTTTGTGAGTGAAATGATAAAGTTAGGATTTTGCAAAGACATTTTAAGTTTAAAAGAGCTTATTGAAGATCCAGTGGTATTATCAGAAATTTTATCTTTTGAAGCGTTATTTGTAGAAGAATAGAAGTTATAGTTTAAAGAACAATGGAACAATTTGTGAAAAAAATATATGAAGACTTTTTAATTTCCGAACAATATTCTCTATTTATGGCTTTGGTAGGCGATGAGTCTGCCGAAGCTCAAGATTGGGAACACTATTTTAAGTATATGAAGCATGCTGCCGAGTGTGCTAAAGTTATAGAAATATGTAGAAATTATTTTAAAACAAAAAACGAATCTGTGTTTATATTTGAAATTAAGAAATTAGGAATAGAATAGAATATTTATAGATAATATATAGTAGATTTAGTTTAAATATTTAAATAGTGTACTTATATTTAACCATTTAGTTTTAATAATTTTAACCACTAGTTAAATTTTATATGAAAGTTAACATGTAAATAAAAATCAAAAAATAAAATTACATCTTTTATTTATTCATAAAAAACATATCATACAGAAAAAAATACATTTGAAAGTGCACACATAGCTGGAGACTTTGAATGATGAAAACAAAGTGGATTAGTCCTAGCTAAAGTAGGTTGTTCATCTAATTCAATTACAGTTTTGTTTGTATATTTTTTAATATAATTTGCCTTTTCACATCCTTTAACGTAAACGAATTGAACATCTTTGGCAATTTCTTTTATTATGGCGGAGAAATGATGAAACGGAGTATATCCACTATTCCAATGTATGAAATGATAATTTTTCATTAAACATATAGCTTGTTTATGCGCCTCAGGTGAAAGCAAATTAAGGGAATAAGGTTGTTTGAAAATAAAATGACTTATTTTCTCTCCATCATAAGCAGCCAATTCCTTTGGTAAAAATTTATTTTTTTCGTCTTTGAATCCTTGAATATCCAAAACCAAGTTCATAATTTTAAATCAGAAAATTTCTTAAACATAAGTTGTTTCTTGCTATAGTGTTCAATAAGTTTGTTGAGATCTTTTAATTTTTTTATAAAATCATTTATTTTCTGATTAAATTGTGATTCGATTAGCTGTTGTTGTTTCATCAAGAAAAATGTTGCAACTGATTTAGCTTGTTGATTAACTTTACTTATAATTGCTTAATAATTTTAGTAAGGGGATTATAGCTAAAAACTTTATCATGCATAATAAGACAATATGCTGACGTATCTTTGTCTAAATCTTTATTAAGTTCAAATTCAACTCTCATTACTACACGACCTGCCTGTAGTGACTCTTTTTGATGAGAACAATTTATATACACAATAGGTGCTTTTCTTTTAAATTCAGAAGGATCAAAAAGTGGTTCTTCGGTTTTTTCATAATAAGAGCTTCGAAATTGCGAATACATCTCGTATAATGTAGCAAATTTGTTTTTACTTATATCTAGAATTAAATCGTTGTAGGGATATCTATCAGAGTTTAAAAATACCTTAATGTTTCTTAAGTTAATATCGTCAAATTCACTAACATTTTTCGACTTATCATTCCATCTGCCCTGTTGAAACGCCACAACCACATATCGAGGTGTTTCAACCCTTGTAGAAGTTTTAACGGGCCAATTGTGTCTAGAGGTCTTTAGCAGTTCAGGATATTCAATTAATTCCCAACTTCTAAAACCTATTATTAAATCAATATTTTTATCGACAAGTTTGGTTAATTGAAGTTCTTGTGGAATTGCAACACTTATGTGTGGCATATTCCAAGTAAGTTTATTTAATGTAATTTTTGGAATCTCGGTTGGATCAGTGGTTATTATAGCATTATTGTCTGAATTATCTCTAACAAGAATCAATTCTTGTCTTGAATTTAATATAATTTTTTTAAAATCTTCAAAAAACCCCATTAGTGTGCTAAGCTTAATGCAGACATTAAAAAATCCAGTATTTTCATCTACTACAGTACTTTGAACTTTGGGAGACCATCCTCCATTTTTTAATTTAGTAGATTCGTTTTCATTAAATGATAAATATCCTTTTAGAGTCGAAGTTAAACCTACATTTCTAACTGAATCTATAGTAACACCATTTAATTGATACCTTATTTCCTTAAAAAGAAATGCTAGTCCATTATTAACAAGGTACAAGTTTTAGAGGAGTTCCGTCAGCCTTTGTTAATTTTCCTTCAATGTAAAAAGCTTTCGCAAGGAAGAGTATATTTTTCAATCTCATGAACAGGGATTATTATTTCATCATTATTATCTAATTTTGTTGGTAAATAGGGTTCATAGCAATGTATTTCTGAATGTGTAATTGAATTATCAATAAAAAGTTTTTCCGTTACATTGAGAAAATTCATATTAAAATTTCAAATCCTAGAGACTTGAGAAATTTTCGATTAGCACTTGTTAACTGTTTGATGTTAACACGTGTACTAAACTTTGGAGATCTATATTTAACTTTATTATATGATTTTGATTTTGGTAAATTTAAATATTTATTAAATAGAATAACCATTTGAATTTAATTTTTTAACATGCAATCTAATCGCTACTGTTTCGTTTCTAAAATTAACCAAGTCGCCAACTTGGTCTAATATTCTAACAGTTATTTTATCAATTACTTTGAAAGTGACAGGGAAATAAATAATATTGTGAGGACTTTCAATAATTTTAAATCCTGGTGGAACGTCAGGAAAGAATTGATGAATAATATGAACAGGTCTACCGTTCAAGTACGAACCTTCTGCAATACTACAGTCTATATTAAGAGAATTTACTTTTATAATTTCTGCCGGAAAGTCGGACTGTACTCTTATATTATTTCCAAGAATAGTTTGATCTTTAAATCCTAATATTTTACCAATACTACCTTCTTTAAATATTATATTCGTAGAAGTGACTATTTCAGACTGCAATGTATTATTATTATTAGCTACTAATTCAAAATTAATATCTATTTTTTTAAACTGATCTTTTAAGAATCGATTTATATCACTTATTTCGTAACTACCAGATGGTATCTCAAGAAAGTCATTCCCTACACCATAATAAATCTTGTTATTTTTTTCATCGATGTTGGGAATTTCATTAAAAGTTTCAAAATTCGTTAAACCTATTACATATTCTGAATTTGGGTCCAAATAAATTGGAGGATTAAAATTTGAATGAAGTATAGGTTCATTAGATGAGAGAGCAATCGTAAACGACATAATAATAACAATTACTAAATTAAAATGATAATATCAAAACGGTTAGCTGTTTTTATAAAGAAATAATAGACACAGTTGCCCACAATTTGAAGAATTGTATGATTGATAGGAATCGTGGTTATAAATTACATTATTTTTGCTACCATCGCTAAAAAAATATGTTATTAGTTCTTTGGGAGGTTTAAATTTCCAAAACTGTCAAAATAAATTATTTTTTTATTTTTTTTTATATAGGCTGTCCAATGAGTACCTTTACCAGTGCTATTATCTAAATTTATAATTCCAGTTTCAAACTTATTTATGATTTTTGGTAATTTATTTCGCATAAAAACTCCTCGAAAGTCGGGAATATTTAGTTTCTTAACATATTGTTTTAAATCAATATTTGAAGAGGTCTGCGTGGTAGCGAATTTATCAGTTTTTTGAAGTTTTTAAGTATAATCCACAACCTGTTTTATAAGGACGTAAATAAAGCCCTTTACCAATAGATTGTTGTTCTATAACCTTATTATGTCTTTTTTGCTTTTCAAGCCTAAGTGCAGCATTTACAGCTGACGCAATCCCTGCGGCGCTTCCACTTAATGCCCCTAAAGCTGATAATCCAGCAAACAGTGGAATTAAGGGTAATAACCCTCCAGTTTTTGGAAGTGGAATAATCCTATTTTTTGGTTTTTTAACTTTTAATTTTTTAATAAATGATAAGGCATCGCTGGCCGCACTTTTTAAATTTTTATATTTCCTTCCAAGTATTCCTCTTTTCGCTTTTTGAACAGCCGATTGAAAAGATATATTTGATAATTTATTTTTTCTTTTTCTTAATTTAATTTTTCCTCCGGATTTACGCACTCCCATACCTAGTTTAGATTTTGTTTTCATTATTCCAGTTATTCCCAAAGCAGCTAAACGTTCCCCTAATGTTTAGTCACTAGCCTTAAACCTATCAAACGCTTTCTTTGCTAAAATTTGATCAGCAATATTTCGATGTTTTACATCAAGATATTTATCATAAGCTATGTCATGTTCTTTACAGGCTTCGTCTAAAGGATTCTTCCCAAAATCCCCCCTGGCAAGTCTTTTTTTAAATTTTGTTCCTGGGCCCCAAAAATTATATGACGGTATATGCAATTCAAAAGGAAATTTATTAATAAATGTATTTAATGAACCACCTATCAACATGAAGGTCTGTCTATTAATATGGTTTCATTAATTTGCTACATAATATATATATATATATATATATATATATATATATATATATATATATATATATATATTATTATATAACATACTTTAACTTTTTAACATACTTAAATATATAGGGTTACAAGCAAGTTCTCAGTTTTAATTAAATGTAGGATCGAAAAACAAGATTTTCTTTACCTTTTATAATCATGATTTGGATATAAATAATTTTAGAAAACATGGTGAACTTTTGGCGGATCTTCAAAAAGGGCATTAATAGTTTGACCATCGGATGTGGAAAAACTAATGTTATAGTAGCTCTTCTGGTAAACGATAAAGGCATTCGTTTTGAAAAATTAAAAATTTAATATATAATATATATATATATATATATATATATATATATATATATATATATATATATATATATATTATATATATATATATAATATATATTCAAAATCATTGTATCAAACAAAATATGAATTTTTAAGGTAAATAATGGAAACCCATTAAATAAATTGAATATTTTTGAATCATCATGTGAAGAAAATATAACACCCCTACAGAGGTTAAGGATAATTCAGTTATAATATTTGATGATATTGTTTGTTGTAACAAACCATAATGCGCGATTACTTTTGTTTCGGACGACACAAAAATACGATTGTTTTTACTTAAGTCAAACTTATTCATCTATTCCGAAACAACTTATTAGAGATAATCAAACTTGTTAAATTTTTGTTTAAACAAGATGCAAAAAATTTTAAAAAGATATATTTGAAGATCATATTAGTACCGATATGACTTTTGACAAATTTAAAGAACTATGTAGTAGTGTTGGCAATCTAAATATGATTTTGTTGTAATCGATAAGGATTCCAATTTGAATTCCGGACGATATCGAAAAAGTTTTGACAATTTCATTCATCTCTAAAATATATATATATATATATATATATATATATATATATATATATATATATATATATTTTTATATATATATATATATATATATATATATATATATATATATATATATATATATAATATATATATATATATATATATATAATATATATATATATATTATTAATATTTTATTATTTTTATTAACTGGAACAGAAAGGAAGCGTTGGAATTAATAAAAGCTCGAAAGGCTGTTAAAAAAATATCAGCCCTAAAGTTTGATATTGCCGATACCAAAGCAGACAAGCACGAGGTTAAAGCCAAAAAATGAACCCTTCCAAGAATTAATTAAAACTATTAAATTGGAACCGTTCTTAAAAAAAACCTCCTTCCCTAAAATTATTTTCTACTCCTATGGCTGGGAAACTAGTTTTCTTCCCAAAAAAAACAGATAAAAAACGGAGACAAACAAATATATATCAAAAATATCTACCATCTGACATGCCTTCATTTTTAACAGGAAGATACGTTTAAAATATGGATGATGAGGTATTTCAAGATGATCAAGATATAACACCGCGCAGATTAAGTTCTACAAAAAATCTCTCCAGAGAGTCAGAGATAACATTAAATGAAAGAGAGAAAGCATGAGACAGAAAACATCAGTAATTTAAGCAAACCCTGCATATGATGCTTATCTTGAAGGTTTATCCCCTTGTTAGATCCTAGTAGACTCCAGCTATTAAGGAAAAGAGATTTAGATCATAAACATTTTTTTCATGACATTTACTCATGACAAATGGAGGTTCGGGTACATCAGATTTAAAAAATTTAACAATAATTAAACCGTTTTTTTTATAAAAAAAAGAAAAAATTTTGAACCCAACAAACCTGTTTATCTGGGGTAAGCAGTTTTGCAAAACCCCAAAAACCATTGCAGCAGTGGCGGCTCGTGGTACCCAAAAAAAGGTGAGGCCCAAAAAAAGAATAAATTTCCACGTCACCTTGGTGCTTCAACACCTGAGGGGATTATTCACTGACGCGTTGAAGTTTTTTTTATGGACTTCAAAGCCAATAGCCCTACTAAAACCATAATAAAATAATAAAAATAACCCAAAAACTCTACAAATTTGTACCTTATTCAAGTCAAAAAAATAATAAAAAAAATAAAACATGTCTAACGAC